>JAUELE010237660.1:0-11604 GCA_031471655.1 Diodora aspera
TTTCTTCCCTGCCTCGCACTGAGACGCTGGCAATGTCAGTGGTGATACCTTAGGCGAATGGCTTTACTTGTAAATTGCCTTAGTCCACCCAGCGGAAATTGGGTATCTGGTCGGAAGTGATTGAAATGTGGACCTTCTAGCGCCTAACTGGAAGCTTGGGTTGTGTACTCCCCAGGGAGTTGACGAAAGTTGTAGATGACCGGGATAATAATGTGGCACTTTCAGCGTGCACTCAGTGTATGGATACTAGCGCGTTATAAATACACATTATTGTTGTTATTATTATTATTATTATTATTATTATTATTATTATCCCAGTACTTTGAGCTGTAACACAGGATGCAATGTCAATTTGTTGTTCTGACCTTCATTTGTCCCTTAAAAAGGTGTTGCATTTTCCAGGGTTTGTAGAGACTAGCCTCGGTCTCATGAATTACTCTGTATTTCGGGGTGCTGTAGAAGGGTCGCTGCCTGACATAACATTTCACAGTGACAGTATGATGATAGGACTTTGCTGTAGAAGTGATGGGGAGACCAACACCACCATCCAACTCCCACACAACTTTCCTTTCTATCTAGTGAAGGTATGTACAGACTAAGCAAATACACCATTTAGTGTGCAGAAATATCGATGGAGACAGCGATCCAAACATCCAAATAGCTTTCATGCGCTACATTCCTGTATTGACTCTTGCGTTATGTATTGGATGTTGAAGAACATTTGGTGGACTATTTCCCTTTCCTGGTCCTGTTGGGCGAGTCTGTATCATCGTATTATTCTGCCAATGGTTAGAACTGAAGCATTTCGCTGACGGTCATCCGGGCGCTGGATGGCGCAGTGGTTAGCGCGTGAGCCCTGCAATCTGCCAGCCTTGGCGGTTGTGGTTCGAGTCCCGCCCGGGACTCACTTTCAGCCCGGAGAGACTGGAGCCCTGGCACCGACGTGATGTTGGCGAGATTGTGGTGATGTGGCTGAAAGATTGCGAAAACCACGTAAAACCCAAGTCGCTCACTCACTGACGACCATCCTACAGTGCAATTCTAAAATGACAATTCCTTTTTAACGGGAAGGGATCTGGCAAAACCTTATAAATAGTAAACGCTTGTAACAAGAAAACGTTCATTCACTCTCTGCTTAAGGCATTTTCACTTAGAAAGAAGAAGGCCCTCAGTAACCGCTGCACATTGCATTGTGTTATCAGTCAACTTTCCAATAATGTAAATTGTAACTCAACTACAGCCTTTGCTTACAGCCTAGCTCCAACACGCCCTGTCAGTCGGTCGAGTCAACTGAAGTGTGGAGTGAGAAATTCAGCTTCATCAAACCCGTAGTTACCTCAGTGAACCAACCTGAAGACGATTATAGCCTGAATCTCTGCTTCTACCAACCTTATGGTTTGTAACATGATCCAATTTGTCCCTACAGATGGAAATGAGACACTATTTATCATGTCTTCCTGTTTTAAATAATCTTTCAATTACTTTAAATATTCTTTCGCTCATTTCTAACTTTCACACATTGCCTCCGCTCTCTTCAGCTTTCATTTTATTCATTCACTATCTTTATTGACGAGCAAAATAAACGATACCAAGATTTTGAGAGACTGCTGAATAAATTCACATATACGTTGAATATGCAAGAGACATCCCTTCAAGATTAGGAAGTTTAATCAATGGCATTATGCCAAGTACACTCATTGAGCATTCTTTTCATCAACTAAAGACGTAAGAAGAAATAATGATAATCATTTCTTATCGTTTCTTTTGCACGTCAGTATAGTTTTGTATTTGTGTTTTTAAATCTATTTGGTTCAATGGTCAGTCAGATTTTCATTTTATCAATCAGCTGGTTTTCATTCCGAGTAAAATGGTGTCATAATATACATGAAACTGTAACATACAAAGTTTCACTAACCTCTGTTTTATGTTTCTGTGTCTGGTTTATTTCCCTCAGTCCTTTCATGACTGGGTTCCCTCTTATTTACTCACTCATGCGCTACCTCATGTTCGCACTGTTTCACAGAAAGACGAGAGTGTGTGTTTGCAGACGACATGGGATCTTCGTACAGAGGTCGTTACCATGTGAATGACCTTGGATTTGAATGTGACCCATGGGAAAACAACGGTTGGCCTGCCAATGATGACCTGTACATTATGGGAAACCTGGAAGAGAACTATTGCCGTAAGGGGGGATCTGACTGGCGCTACGTCAACTGCAAGTACGGAACTGAGGTGTTCGGTTGTACAAGAGTGCCCCTCTGTGGTAAGTCAGTAAGAACGATGGTCACATGGTCCAGAGGCCAGTTGTTGAGATGTGCTTGCGTTAGACATCATGTTATCAGTATGGCCCTCATCCTCGAAATCCAGGCTATAATTAACTCCTGTCTCCATCCGTCAAATACCCTGGATTCACTCCTATTCACCACGATCTTTTCGAGGCGAGCGGTTTGACCAATCAGTGAAGCTTCTATAGTGAAAGCTTGCGTCCAATCATATGGTGCGTCTCTCCCAATACTCGGCGAAGTAAAGACGTTATGTGTTTATATTTATCAAGAGTTACTTCTCGTGCAGTTATGTGACATTTCATTAAATGTCTATATTTAACATTTTGGGACTTTCCATTCTCGCAGCACGATCGTCGTGAATAGGAGTGAGTCCAGGGTATTTGACGGATGGAGACAGGAGTTAATTATAGCCTGGATTTCGAGAATGTATGGCCCTAGGTCTGGATCCAACTCGTGCCAGTTGGTCATCCATTTGCATTCGTCGGTATCAGCAATGAGATCTCGAATCATTGCAGTGTGGTTAAAACATCTTTGCAAACATGTTAAGAAATCACATTTTCTATCAAACCTTGTTGTAGAGGTCAACGCCTTCGTTTCCGATCTCAAATAACATCAGATCTGCAGGTGATTTTGGATTTTTGGGTACTGACAGGTCGAAACTCTTGAACATTCCAAGACTATCTCTTTAACCATCACCATGTTTTTGAACATCCTCACCGACATCTGGTGATAAATATCTTTTCTGTTTTAGGGATTGTATTAATTGTCATAACTCACTTATCAAGTATTCAGTCAGTCTCAATGTTTGTGTTAAAATTCAACATGGGTTCTGCTTCATTTGCTCATCCTAGCAATGATTGGTTAAAGGTAATATTGCAGAATGTGGTTGATATGTCTAAACTATCATCCTAGCAATGAGTGGTTAATGGTAATATTGTAGAATGTGGTTGATATCTCTAAAATATCATCCTAGCAATGATTGGTTAACGGTAATATTGTAGAATTAGTTGATATCTCTTAAATATATCACCTTGTCTATCCTTATTCATAAAGCAATTGGAAACCATACCAAAGTGTTTCAAGTCTTTGTATTTTTCAGATGTCAGCCATGACTTTCCAGAGGTGATAGTGAACATGACAGTTAGATCCTCCCCAACAAAACAAGGACACTCTGCACTGAATGCAGTAGATGGAAAGATAAGTAAGTCTGAATAGTAAGTGTCTTAAAGTTGTATACGTGCTCACGAACGCGAGATAGGTCTGGTGTGATATATGTGTGACATATATAACATAAACTGTCAATCTTACATTGTAAAATTGTGTGCCTCATTCAGTAACGCCGTATTTCCCTAGTCCGGGCAGATACAGACGGATGTTCTTTCTACTTTCAAATAGCTAGCCATGAGGGTTTCCGAAAAATGTTCCATCGATTTGAGCAGGTTTTTCCGATTATGAGCCGAATACATTAATTTGCAAGTGTAACGTTTCCGAAGGTTTAAGAACATTTTAAAAATTATATCGGAAAGTTCGGAATGCATTCATTTCGCCTTTTAAGCCCGGGGGTGAAACAGGAGATCGGCGTCTCTTCACACGGTAAAAATGTAACAAACGCGTTGTATGTTGAGTGGATCCGTTGTAATATTGTAATAATTATATACCTATCCTTCCCAATGTTTGTTTTTGAAAAGGAAATTCTGAATTAACCACGTATTCAACTTTAGGCGCCCAAATGGGGCCATCACGGAATTGACATTGTCGCTTAATAGGTGTGGGCGCGGGATGGCACAGTGGTTTGCGCGTCGGCCCAGCGATCTGCCAGCCTTGGGAGTTGTGGTCGAGTCCTGCCCGGGCACCTCTCTTTCGGCTCGGATTAACAGGAGCCCCGACACCGACGTGTTGTTGGTGAGACTGTGGTTATGTGGCTGAAAGATTGCCGAAAACCACGTAAAACCCCAAATCACTCACTCACTGTCGCTTAGTAACGAGAAAATCCCGATAACTGGTTCTTGTCTTGACATGGGTATCTGTTGATTTATATGCAATAATGATAACACTTTACTATCCAATACGTGAAAAGTTGTTTTAGCTGTACCGGCCACTGTAAGTGAAATAAAGTACCTTGCTAGCCACGGACCTGATCCTATTCAGATTACGAAGAATCTGTTGTTCGAGCTACCGCACCTCTACTTTAGATCCATTTTAACATATTATCCATGCCTTGGCCACCCTGCTCTTGCTCAGTTTAGAAACTAGTCTTCCTAGTGATATAGCTGCAAAATTGCTGAATCCCGTGTTTCATTCAGTATATTACAATTCTTTTTTCAGCTATGAAGTGTGACTGGTTCATAAAACATGCACAAGCTTGCTTTGCCAACACGGAAAGTAAGTAGTTTAGGCCTATGAACTTTTTATTATATAATCTATATGATCACAGAATATGTATACCAGTGGCGGATCCTGAGTGGGTGGCCAGAGGATCCGCCCCCCCCCCCCCAACACCCTTTTGAAAATCAAATACGGAAAATTCTATAGTAAAGAGTCCTCGAACCCCGGATGGGTCTGACATTTTGTGTGTCCCCCTTCCCCGTTTCAAGTTGGACCCCTTCCTTACGAAACTCGTGGATCCACCCCTGTATACAAGTATCAAAATACTGCTGAATATTCTAATTTTATTTCTGTTATCTTGTGTAAGTAGCGGGCTTACGTACTCCCCCAGCTTTCTACAGGATAACAAAGTGGTTGGCACTTCAGCCTAATTAGTAATCTGTTACACCATGTGTTTGAATCCAACGTGTGTACCTCTCTTCCAGACCAGCGATTAAACTTTGACATCGACGTGATGGAGATGACTCTGTGGTGACACTATGACTAAAAACTTGTCCCAAATCTCGTTGAATCTAAAATCACTCATTCATTTACCCTCATCCTCGAAATCCGAGGTATCTCCGTCAAATTTCGTAGAATCACTCCTATTCACGACGGTCGTTTTGTGAGTATGGAAAGTCCAAATATGCTAAATATAGACATCCAATCAAATGTCACATAACATTTGCAAGGAATTAGCAAGGGAAGTAACTACTGATAAATAGTTATACACAGCAACATCGCAGAAATGTCTTTTTCTAGTGTTAGGAGAGACGCGCCACATGATTGGACGCAAGTTTTCGCTATGGAAGCTTCACTGAGTGGTCAAAACGCTCGCCCCGAGCTGTTCGTCGTGATCAGGAATGATTCCAGGCTATTCGACGGTGAAACCTTGCAGTCCAAAATGCCCTTGATTTCGAGGATGACTAATCCCTACTGATCTCACAACTCGTAAACGTAAAGTGCTGCGATATAGTCTTGTGATTGTGTATTAGATTGACAATGGGTAGCGGTTTAATGTTCTACCCTGGACAGCTTGTTGTCGGCGTACTTTTGTTGTCATATAGCTTTAGACTTGCTAAATGTCACATTAAATACAATATCACAATTATCCTTTTCATCTTAGATGAGTGAGTGATTGATGTGGGATTTTACATAGTTTTCGGCAATCTTTCAGCCACATACCACGGTCTCACCAACATCACGTCTGTGAGGGGGTTCTGGCTCTCCGGGCTGAAAGAGAGGTGCCCGATCGGGACTCGAACCACAACCGCGAAGGCTGGCAGATTGCTGGACCGACGCGCTAACCACTGTACCATCCGGCGTCCCCATCTTAGATGATAACTCAGTGTCTATATATATGGATTGTAAGTTACTGATTCGACTGACTGCTTAATTCTCAAAAGTCCACACATTGCTTGCCTGTTACTTTCCAGATTCTCCATCCTTCATAACCGAGCCGGGAGTGGCCGAGCCTTGGATACAGATTGACCTCCAGAGATCCTTCCTCGTCCAGGCAGTCATCATACTCAGGGCAAAAGGTCTGTGAAAGACTCCACTGATATTCTTCTGCGACGTATAAATGTCCTTGACGTGCATTATCATGGATAACATCATTTGAAGATGGTTAACTTAACATTGATGCTCCGTTGGTGTGAAGCGATGGGGTTGTGGGTCTATTTATGATTAAGCTCATGGTAATCTCCTTCAGTTGAATTGAGGTGATGTTTTACATTCATCCGTAAGGCATGTAAGGGACACACTGAGGGAGAAGACTAACAGTAGAGCATAAAATACCAATTTGAGTTGCATGGTCAGGGGCGAACGAGGGGGGGGGGGGCACATGTATAATACATGAAAGATATAAATTTAAAGGGTCCCGGGGCACGCTCCCTGGACAATTTTGTAAATGGTGCAATCTCAGCCCATTTCACGTGTTTTCACAATTTGGGGGTTTATTTGCTGCTACATCCGGGCTCACTGGTAAAACAGAACTGGGTAGTCTGGTTCCTGTTCTTCCTGAGTGTCATCAGGAAGCCCCGCTGAGTTAATCTTATTGACTGTGATGCTTTTGTTTCTTCTGAAGACAGCACGTTCAAGTTAACCATGGACGTTAAAGGATTGGTGCCCCAAACACGATTCACTAAAACTTGCACTTTTGAATCTTTCAGTTAGCACGATTTTAGAGACAGGCATTGGGTGTCACCCTTCTGATGGTGTAACCCGGTGTGGTCTCCTGCATCCCCTCGTCACGCTACTGAAGTTTATATATTCTTTGAAAATTCATTCACTCAAAAATGTGCTTGTCGTTGCATAGGAAAACCACTTTTAAATTAAAGCTTCAGTTTGAATATCAATTCTGTTACTGAAACAGATGAGAAGCCCTACAATTCTCGGTACATGATGTCCTTCGTCAGTCAACACCGGTGGGATTTCCTCACATTCGGAGCCCCTGTATGTGAGGGGCCTACGCATCTGGGACGTAACACTGCCTACAGGTTTGAGTGTGTTCGGCCAATCGCTGGGAGGTTTGTTACCATACAAAACAATGTTGCTGCCCACCCTCTGCGTGATGAGAAAGTTAACGTTCTCTTTGAACTGACTGAAGTTATCATCAAAGCTAAAGGTTAGTAAATGCTATAGATTCGTTAATACATAAAGGTAGTTCACTCCTTAAATATTGTTGCCTGACAGCAGGGCTATGAACCTAAAAAAATACCTGCCTATGAGTCAGAATCCTGAAGAGTCTAAATTTTGGGTAGACAAAAAAAGCAAAAACAACTTTCAGAATCTTCTAATCTTTTTATGTCAAAGCAATGTATGAACATCCAACAACAAAATAAAAAAATATGCAAGCTTAATCTTAATTACTAATTAAGTAATTAGGTCATAATTAGCATACATTTGTTATCAATGTCCATACCGTTACCAGAAGAAAGCTTAGATTTACAAAAAAATTACAAAGATAAGTAAAGTAAACGTAGGTAAAGAAAGAAATATAAAGAACAGCCAATCAAAGTAAGGTAAAGTAATGTAATATAAAGTAACGAGAAGTAGAGTAAAAATAAGTCAAGTAAAGGTGAGTAAAGAAAGAAAAATAAAGGAAAGCAAAGCAAAGCAAAAGTAAGGTAAAATAATGCAATATAAAGTAATGAGAAGTAAAATAACGTGAAGAAAAGTAATGATACGTAAAGTAAAGGTGAGTAAAGTAACGAGAAGCAAAGTAAAGATAAGTAAAGTAATGGTTAGTAAGGTAACGAGAAGTAAAGCAAAGATAAGCCAAGGTAAGTAAAGAAAGAAAAATAAAGAAACGCAAAGCAACAGTAAGGTAAAGTAATGTCATAAAATAATAAATTAACAAGAAGTAAAAATACCGAAAAGTAAAGAAAAGATAAGTAAAGGGAGAACATAAAGCAAGGTAAAGTTATATAAAGAAGTATAAAATAAAGTGATTTAATGTATAGAAAAATAAAGTAATAAGTTAAGCAATGTAAAGAAATATAAAGAAACATTACAGTAAGATGAGATAATGTAAAGCAGAGTAATATTAAGTAATGTAATGAAATGCAAAGTAACGTAATGTTAAGTAATGTAATAAAAAGTAAAGCAAAGTAATATAATGTTCAGTTATATGGGTAAGTGAAACAAAACAAAGTAAAGTGATGAAAAGAAACATGAAGTAATATAAGAAGAGTATTAAGTAAAATAATATGATGTAATGTAAAATACATGTAAAATATAGTGATTATAGAAACGGCGTGCCCCACCTATTTTGGAACAAATGATTGTTTATTCCTGAAGCTTACTAAAACCGTCTACCTGCTGGCGCCCACCCCGCGCTTTCTAAAATTGCTTGATCCGTCGCCGTTTAAAGAACTTTACCACAACGACCGTTGTGCTGTACTGTTTAATAATGATCAGTAGGCCTACGACTATCGAATATGCACCAATTTCGCAAAAGAAAATAAATAATATGTATAAGCATTATAGCAGGATTTGCATTCTCACTTGTGGCGACCCGTTCTACTTTACCTGTCGTAAGCGCAATCCGTGGTGTACGTTGTGGTGTCCACTTTGCTGTCAAACAAAGACCTGTACATCCCTGTATCCTTGAAGAGCTCGATTTCGCCAAGGGCTTCTTCTTTAGCGTATCGGCAATCGGCGTTCAGGTCTCCCATAATGATGATGTTCTGTCAAGAATTAAATGAAAGGGACTTACTTGCAGTGACATTATTAGGGCTGGTGTCACCCAGTTCGGTGACTCATGGTGTCACCAGGGTTGGCGTCACCCAGTGCGGTGACTCATGGTGTCACGAGGGTTGGTGTCACCCAGTGCGGTGACTCATGGTGTCACCAGAGTTGGTGTCACCCAGTGCTGTGACTCATGGTGTCACACGTCCTCACATTGTTGTTGGTGTCACCCCGTGTGGTAACTCATGGTATCACCCCAAACTCTTCCAGTACCACACAATACAAAGTATTAGGTAATGTTTATTATAGACAGTCGTTTGGTGTCGCCCAGTATGGTAACTCATGGTGTCACCCCCAACCTTCTCCAGGACCAAACAATACACATTCCTTGGCAATGTTTATCGAAGACAGTCATTTCGTGTCACCAAGTGTGGTAACTCATTTTGTCAACCCACCCCCAACTGTACCAGATCATACACATTCATAAGGAATTGTAGATAATCGTTGTGATGTCATCCCTTTTGATAGCATCATCCAGTGCCCCCCGAACAAGATATATTTGAAAGGACAATACGTCATGAATTATCGCCGGAAGTACATACATCTGTCAGAAATTTCTCCTTGACATCTTTTACAACGTCATTCAACTTCTGGATTTCTTTGACGGCCTCGGTCGGTTTGGAATGAAGGCCCATCAGTGCTACCGGAAGCCTGTCTGTTGACAATAGATAATACACATTGGTCATATTAGTAACGAATGTCAACATTTTCGCAGGCTTCAGAAAAAACCCAGGTTAATAAGCAAACGAATAACATTTTAATGAATAAATAAGCTTTGTTTGGGTTAAATGTTTTGTAATCAGTATAATATGATTCAGAACAAATGAGATGTGACGATTGAATAAAAAAGTCTTGTTAAACGTTGTTGGGAGCTGGTTAAAATTTTGTGGTGGGCCGCACGTGGGCCACGGACATCATTAGGATATTGATATTTTGTACCTGATGTCATGGTCTCTGTATAGCATATACGCTTAGTGTTTCATGTCATACCGATCTCTCAAAACTGGCAATTCTGTGAAGTAAACCACAGGCTTGATGCAGGTTCACACGTGCACTTATGGAAACTTGTGCAGATGTCTATTTGTCGTTTAGGTGATAACACGGGTGGTGCATGATTTCCTTTGAGGTGTATAGTTATACATACCGCCGTTTTCCAGCGGCACCTTGAGTAACACACTGTAAGGTTCACGTTCGAAGACGTCGTTCGAGGCGGTATCGTTGAAAACGTAGGCTGATGTTATGTCCAGTTTATCCGATCTGGAAAGGCAAATCCGTAAACACTTTCTGCACAACATCCTTTCCGCAGAATTTATGTAGGGCAGCAAAATGACTCAACATGACCTACACACAAGAGTGGCTACACAATCGACTGGATTATCACTCGGAAATATGATCTCAAAGAGATATGCGCCTTTGGCTTATAAACATCTGTTATTATTTGATGGAAGACATTACAGGGGAGGTAACTGCTATTGTGAAGTATTTGCAACTCATAACAAGTAGGTCTCCGTGACAACGATACCTTTATTCACAAGTAAATGTTTGGAGATGTATTATTGCCCATTATGTGCAAGAAGTTGCAAATGACTTTCAGTTGTATTAATCGTCAAGTGTTAGTGATAATAACCCTATTTTAACTAACACTATTTCATAAACATACGTCATGTAGTTCTCGCAGGCATTTTAATTGTGAGCCGGCAGACTTCCGGGCATAATGCATCGGAGATTAATCCGCCGATTCAAATCCAAGATGTTTGGGGACGTAAGCGAGCTAACTCGTGGTAAGTTCCAAACGGTACTCAACATCATAGTCTGGATGTTTGAACATTTCTGGATACTTTTCTCTTTAGATCTCTTATAACCATCTTCAGTAAAGTGAGTGAATGATTTGGGGTTTTCGGCAAGCTGTCAGCCTCATCACCAAGGTCTCACCAACATCACGTCGGTGTCGGGGCTCCATTCTCTCCGGACTGAAAGACAGGCGCCCAGGCAGAACTCGAACCACAACCGCCAAGGTTGGCAGATTACTGAACTGACACGCTACCCACTGCGCCATTCTGCACCCCTTTCAGGGGATGACAAGGTTCTGCAGACGATGTACAGAGGCAAGAATGACGAAATCTTCTATGATGAAGATCAGATTAAGTTCAATTCAAGTATCTAATCCATGAGTTCTTAACCGGGGTGGGGATGTGGTAAGATTTCAGAGGTGAGTTGTAAGGGTGAGAAATGGGAACCACGATAATATGATTGTCTGGACCCATGGAGACTGAGTTGGTCTTCAGCAAAGCACGCGTGCACCGGATGTAGATCACTCGTTTGTGAAGTTAAGCAATATCCAGACCTGGCTGTAGTTGGATGTGTGATCGGCTGAAGTCGCAAACGCTCTTAGCCCTTCAAGGACTCGAACACGCTGCTTCAAACTGATACGCTGACGTCACAATGTAAGAGGTAAGTGCCTTCCTCACAAATTGCCTCAGTCCACACAGCTGAAATTGGTTACCTGGTATCAGAAGTGTTGTTCACCTCCTAGCGCCTGAAACCGACTGCTTGGGTTACACCAGGGTAATAATTTGAAGCGCCCTGTGCATGGAATTAGAGCTATACAAGACGCCACACCACACCATAAAACGATCTCTAAAGCTAATCCGTTCATCAGCCTAGCAAAAATGTAATCCTGAGATTAATCTTGAAGTTTAGGACT
>JAUELE010237671.1:0-11604 GCA_031471655.1 Diodora aspera
TCTCGCTCTCTCTCTCGCTCCCTCTCTCTCACTCTCTCTCTCTCGCTCTCTCTCTATCTCTCGCTCTCTCTCGCTCTCTCTCTCTCGCTCTCGCTCTCTCTCTCTCTCTCTCTCTCGCTCTCTCGCTCTCTTTCTCCCCCCTCTCTCTCATGTTTGATGCTGAAAACGTTGTATGTTATATGTACATGTATATGGAGAGTAAACCGTTAATGAGCATTAATAACACATAAAGGATTACTAAATGACAAGAATCGTGAGCTACAAAGGCCACTCTCTCGCAGAAGGAACAAACACAACAAATATATATATATTTCTTAGTCTATTTTTTCAGCGTAACCTCTACATACATGTTAATATACATACTTACGCATAACATATAATTCGCATCTAACTTAATTTCAAACGAATAGAAACAAATGTCCTGGAGACAACTAAATATCACCACTGTCTTTTTACTGGTAACAATAAGCCAAGTCATCGCCGACTGTTCATGCGTAATACCAGACTAACATCTACACCAGTTGTGACTATTTTCAGTGTGGCCAAAAGCAATGTTCTGATAGTAAGTTAACGGGTTGGTTGGCTGGATGGATGGTTTTAAAATGGTGGAGAAAAACTTCGAAAGTTTATGGACAACTTGAAACAGGGTGTAAGTAATTACATTTCATTACGATAAGTCCGTAATATAAAAAAGTATGTTTAAGTGTTTTGTTAAATGTATTCTGAAAATTAATTTATGAATGTATAAAGCAATTCAGAAGGTTTCACTCTAAAGGCGCAGCATCTTTTTCAATGTGAGTGCCCAACTTAATGCCATCTAAACATGACTTTAGTACCATATTTAACATGTATTCAAATTTCAAAGTTTCTCACTTTCATCTGGAAATATTATCAGTTACCAACATGTATGTTCACCTTGATCTAAAATTGACTGTTGACGTGTTGAACAAGTCATGGCAATTGAAAAGGTTCGCATGTTTAGAGAAAGCATGTTATTATCAATATAGATTTAAATGTTTTCACAACATAAACAAATATGTCATTGTCAATATTGATGCTGAATTAAACGTTGTATAGCCAAAAAATATTTTGGTGATATGTTTAGTGCGTAATGGCAATTCATTGACAAATATGTCACTGTCAATATAAATGCTTTACTTTATGTGTAATATGAGTTCAATAACAGCTTGAACAAGAATGGGCAATTTAAAAAGTTTGACTTCAGAGAAAAAATATGATAATCAATTGCATATAAAAGTGCCTGTAGTAGTATGCGAAGCAAAAGATTAAAAAGTTTGTGTTAGAGGCAAGTTCTCAGTTTTTATTTCTGTAGATCGTTAAAACTATTAGCACTCACTCTTATGCCAAGAACAAAATCTTATATTTATAAACGTTACTATTAAAGTATAACATTAAAGTTTCATTGCAGCAGCTTGTTGGGCTGAAATATTAACATTGTATCATCATAATTTTGGAGATCATCATTACAAACGTCATTGTAAGAATTTTTGTTTAAGAAGGGAGACGAATCGAGAGGTTAATTTAAGGTAGAAAACCCCAAGAAGGCACACACTGTAGTTTAGTTTTAGTCCAATGACTATATTTCCTGATCCATTGAACAAGTCTGTCGTTTCGTTAATAAATTATGCAGATTAGGCATTGAAGAGGGTCGCCAAACCCGGGAAAATACCTTTAAAACAACCATGAGTGCACTGGAATAGGACTTGCTTGTAAAGTTTGCAAATTTCTTTCTGTTATCACACTTCCGGTAATGATAAGATTTGTTTTACATTTGTCCAAAAACAAATCATTTTTGAAAATTAAAACATTTGTACCGAATAGACCATATTATATATGCAAACTCCACCCTGTAATCTCACCTGATATAAATACCCATTAGTATATACTGCCGGGCAAAAGAAACGATGCCAAATGGTTTCAGTTAGTTTCCTTTACGTCAATCTGTCATAGCTGATCAAAAGGATGCTAGGATTTCAACGAGTGTAATTTGATTGACATCATATCGTTGATTAAACTTCCTAATCTTGAAGGGATATCTCTTGCATATCGAACTCAATTGTGAATTTATTCAGTAGTCTCTCAAAATCTTGGTATCGTTTTTTTTGCCCGGCAGTTTATATAGTTTTATGATTCTCATTCTGCTAAGCAGTGGAACATCATTAATTAAATGCATAATATTCTGCAACAGCAATAATTTTGTTTCCTAATGCTATTCATAATCTTTTCAGTGATAAGTTCCTTGAAGTTGAAGACAAATGATAATAGTATTTAAGTGAAACGGTTCATTATAATACCCAAACTAACAGAAACATTTTATGAAGATTTCATAGGTCAATGTAGTAGTGACGTTGAATGGTTTCCCTTTGCTGGTGTATGTATGTATGTATGTATGTATGTATGTATGCATGTATGCAAGCATGTACATTTGTATTTATGCATGCGTGCTTGTATGCATGCATGCACGTATTTATGCGTGCGTATATGCATGCATTAATTTATGCATGCATGTATTTAGAAAAGTATTGTTATTGATTTAATATTGAATCTGTGAAATGATTAATACTGTGGCAACTTCATTTTTTATGATGTCCATGAGATTCAAATATTTCTCTGCAGACAAAAACATTAAACGATATGAAATGATCGGTAACTGTATTGAGTTCCTTCATAAATGCAATCGTTTGACGCGATCAACTAAACACATACATTATTGTTCTGCTGTCATGTAATAAGAAAAAGTATTATTGAGCGAATCAAGTTCAGTATTGCAGACCATCAGTTTTAACAATTTTTGTATATAAGAATCAAATAAAAATATACTTCAAGACAAAAGAACGTGCACAGTTGAACAAAGAATCATTCAAGTACAGTAAGGCTATTGTCTATACACTCGCCATCATGCGCTAGGCTGTGATCGACAGATTTTCTGAATTCTTGCAGTCATAGTAACTGGATTAACAGGATTTTAAACAGGCAACGTCCCCTATTTTTGGCAAATGTCTACTTTGTTTCCTTTAAATAATTCCCGGGAAGCCCCCCCCCCCACACCGAAAGCTTCGCACCTGTACCACCCCATCCCCAACATCTCACGTTGCTTTATCCACTGCTGTGCATAGATATTCAGATCCGAAGAACTCGACGCCCTTCTACACGTGTAGGAGAGAGAACTGTCAATGTGGCATACGGAGGTGAAACGTTTGCATCAGAGTAACAATTCACTTGTTGACAAGTATATTTCGAGGGTAAGGTGCCAAAATCAGCTTTCAGGAGATCCAATAAATAACGCCAATTAGAAGGATGTTTTTAAAATCGATGTGACAGGATCATGTTTTAGTACCCACTTGCCAAATATCTTTTTGATTACTAAATGCATTAAATAATAATAAATAATAAGACTATGTGTATAAAAGGCGCTGACCTCCACAGTGCAAAGACTATGCTCAAGCACAAGCACACGCCACAAGCATATACATATACATATGGTACAGTACAGGGATTAACTAGAATAATTTATAACATGAATATATATATATATATATATATATAAGTATTAGATCTAATTATTCATGTGGCACAGGATATATATATACATTAGGCATAGCGTTGAAAGAAATATGTGTTCAGCCATTTCTTAAAAGTCAAATAAATTGTAAAATAAGGAACTTTGTTTTGCTTCTCCTGAATACTGATGATTTTCAGTTACGACAGTTTGGAACCGTGCCATCGAGTTTATGTGTTCATTTTGTCATGTTGCTAATGGTTATCTTTAATAAAGATCGCAATTCATATCCGACTCATCATTGCATTCCGTTTGGAAACATCTGAACGGAATGTAGAAGCTCGATAGCTGTGAGCTACAAGCGTCGACGATGGTTACGTCACAGGCTCGATCCGTGACACGACCATGTTGTACCCTTGGCCCAGTCGCTCCCGCTGAAAAAGGTGGAAAAGGAATTTCGTTGTACATACTTGAATAATAAATAATTATTACTATTATTATTATTATTATTATTATCATATAAATACCAGTGATTGCTAAGCCAAAAGATTAAAAACGAATGGAACTGTCATTCTTTAACGTTCGTCGAGTCACACGAGCTCATTAACCCTTTCAACCCTGGGTTCCCGATGTCTTCGGCACCTCGACCCCAGATTCCACAAGGAAAGCGCAGTGTAAACATGTATTCTTACCAAACATAAGTTCACATGCAATAAAGTTACTTATTAGCCGACAAGTTGCCTGGGTATTAGTTCGTAAACTGCAACACGTGCCGGTTGGTGACCCGACCTCATACTCGAAATCCCGGGCATACTGACTCGGCATACATCCTTCATATACCCTGATTGCACCATAGTCGTTTTGTGTATAGAAAGTTCAAATCTGCTAAATATATACAAGCAATGAAACGCTGCATTCACTGCATCAGAAGTAACTCTTGATAAACTTAAACACATAACGTCTTTACTTCGCTGAGTGTTAGAAGAGACGCCACATGATAGGACGCAAGGTTTCGCTATGGACGCTTCACTGATTGGTCAAAACTCCCGTCTCAAGACGATCGTCGTGAATAGGGGTAATTCCATGGTATATGATGGACGTTGGTGGAGTCATTATTGCCTGGATTTCGAGGATGAAGCGACCTCTGGGCTGTCTGTACGTACTGGTTGCTACCTGAAAATATGCCACCAGTACTCAAAGGGTTAAGTGGGAGACCATTACCACCAGAAATGTCAACAGCGGATATCTTCGAAATATCCAGCGGCAATTAAAGCACAAACCGTAGCAAACACATCCTGATATTCAACGATGCATGAAGTGTAGCAAATGATTGAGAAATATACTGACGTTCTAAAGAAATGATACCAAACGATTTCAATTAATTTCCTTTAAGTCTTTGCGTCAACGTTGATCAAAAGGAGGTTTGGGTGTCACTGAGTGTAATGTGATTGACATCACGTCATTGACAAAACTTAATCTTGAAAGGATATCTCTTGCATAGCTAACGTATTTGTGAATTTATTCAGTAGCCTCTCAAAATCTTGGTAGCGTTTCTTTTGCACGTCAGTATATATTTTCATGGCACGACACACAACTCCGGATAATAAGTAACGAACTCGAAGCACCAATAACATCCTCTGTTGTGCTTTCTCCTGCCATTTCAAAACTGCTGGAAGGCATGTGGCGTTAATGTGCCCATACAAAGATGGGACATACTTCATCAATTATTGAGCTCAGTTATTTCTCCGTGGAGCTGTTTAAACAAAGTAAAAGCTTGTGAGCACTGAAGGGAGACTGACTATTAGAGGTCTTTGTTTCCTGTTTATTGCAATAAAAGGAACAGAGTTGAGTAATTATAAGCCTTTTAAGTTGAGACGTATACATTGATCCAATGACTAAGGTCGTGGAGCTTATTTCAACATCAGCGATGTTATGACGTATTTTCTCTTGGGGAGGGATACATGCCCCTCCCCCCCTCTGCCCCGGCACTTTCAGTTTCTACGTTTCACTTAGAATGTTCAAAATTTCGTTATACACTCATGTGCCATATTAAAGTTCACAAAATGGCAGTCGTATAGCGGAAAGATGCATTTACCATACGGTCATGGCCATGTTTCTTACGAATGCACCAATGTATCGTAGCCAAATGTTAGGGGCTACTATTCTGACATGTCACCTGTTGGCTCGCGTAACCAAAGGGGGATAACTCCCATTCTCAAACTGTGTCGCCTGCTTCAATGTCAGGGCAACAACATGTAAGAAAACATAGATCATTAGTCATCACATTGGAGGAAAAAATGGAAACCAAATTGGAAAAATACTTGGACTGAATAGATTTACTGTGTGTACACATGTATATTCCGTTTGAAGTTTAAACAAGAAGAAAATACAGAAAAAAAGTGGAAGAAGGAACATATCAACAGGCAGGCCAGTAGGAAATTAAAGGGACATGATCAAAGTTGCATCTCAATACCGAACAAAAACTGAAAAAAAAGTTGAAATCGGTCTGAGTACAACAACGATATATATCATTTAAATAACGGCGAAATCAAAATGAAAATAATGGACGGTTAACTAAATTTTATTCGCGTAAAAGTTTAGTTTCTCGAACTCGAGAATTAATTCTAAATGTTCCCCATTTTGGTGACGTCATCGTTCTATGTGTTATAGCTAAAACCGTGACAAGCCACAACGGTGACACGCCAAACTTGGCGACAAACCTGGCGAAAACGGTTTTCAGTCTACGGACAATTCAGTGTAATGATCGATCGATATATATATATGTTTTGTTGTCACCGTTGTTTCCAAACTGTCACCGTTTCGACCAAATATCTATGCCCGTTTCGTTTAATTGTCAACGTTAAGGCGTGCAACCGATTTAGCCAGTTCCATATTACTTACCTTCCCAAAATGCATTGCACAATCTATATTTAGCATTAGACGACCGAAAAAATCCATTTTCTTTATAGCCTCAATTAGTGTGTAATCTTTGGGTAAAAAAAATCGGAAAAATACAGCACTGTATTATATCACAATATGAATAGAAAAACAAGCTCTGGACATAGATTGGCGCGCGTACCTGTATCTTTGATCATGTTCCGGAAGATTGTTAAAACAAACAGAAGATCTACATTACAGGAAATACCTACAATGAAAATTCTCAATTTAGACTATCAAACATAACTATTCAACAACATTTACATAACAAATGAATATTTGAGAAGAAAAATGAAGAAAAAACAGCATCACCAACGAACAGGTTTAGACGTAGAGCCTCTGCCAAATCTCAGTTGCCCTGGTATAAAGGAAGAGACTTGAGTAAACTAATATCTTCTGATGAAACACAGATTGTCATAGGTAAAGATCAGCGAGTTTACTAATGAAAAGTGGCATCCGTAGTTTCGTGTTATGAAGATCAGACTGCAGCTCTTGTTAGTGACATGTTTTGGGACTGCCTTTGCTATGATGGTGTTGGAACTCTTGTACCTCTTCTCTGCCAAGTATATCGCGTTTTTTATCAACATTTATAGCCTGTAATTGCCAAGATTCCAACTGAAAGGGGACCATGACATATACTTCAAGAGGACAACTGTCCCAGTTCACGTCTCAAGACAAACGGTTCAGTGAAAAACTGAAAATGACATCGAAACGATGAGTTGGCTCCCATAGTCCCCATACTGTAATATCATTGAAAATGTATGGAGAACACTAAAAATTAAACTAAACAAATGTGTGCACAACATAAAATCCAGACAGCACTGTTTCCGAGATCTTGACCTCCCTTATGAAAGACTATACATAACGTCACTGTATAGAATTAACCAGACAGGATGCACAGATCTAAAGGATACATCACAAAGTACTGGAAATTTCAGGTACGTTTGACTGCTAGTTTTCAAGATATTGCAGATTAACACAGTAGTCACTTTGTCCAGAAGAGTTCTGGGCGGTCATTTTGTGAACGTTAACGTGGCACATGAGTGTATGCTCGTATCTATATTTTTGTCTTGTGCCCCTCCCCCATTTTTGATGGGGGTGAAGGCGGTTCCTCCACCACTGTACATACCTATATCGTGAGCGGGATCCTCGACAACATCGCCGAAAACTTCCGACTTTTGAATTACAAATCTCTGACCTTTACATTTGAATCGCTGAATTTGATAGAAATCATAAAGCAGTAACAAGTATATAAGCTAATGTACTCCTGCAAGTCATGGCAAATTGTTGCAATTTCTTCCCCAGGCAGAATGAGAAACATCGTGATTATAATATATATATACTGACTTCCAAAAGAAAGTATACTAAATGATGTCAATTTTTTTCCCTTACGTCTTTATGCGATAGTTTATCAAAAGGATGCTTGGATTTCGATGAGTATAATTTGATTGACACAATCTCATTAATAAACCTTCCAAGTCTTGAAAGGATATCTCTTGTATATCCAACGCATTTGTGAATTTATTCAGTAGTCTCTCAACATCTTGGTTATACTTTCTTTTGGACGTCAGTATAGATAAACGTTGCTTTTTATAACGCAGTGGCAGATTTGGCTAAGATAAGGCCACGTAAAAAATAATTTGTTTTTTTTTTTATTGTTTTTCTAATTTCTATTACTGAGGGGAGGATTTTATTTTTATATTACATTTTTTATTTGAGTAGTTATATAATTACGAATATATACGTATTATTTACGGTGCAAATATTGTATTTTTGAAAATCATGCGTATATTCAGTGGATTTGTTTGTATCTGGTTGACTTGAATAATAAAGCAATAAATATTCATGTTTTAATTTAAAACGGAAATCATTTTAGTCAAGAAGATGTCATTTTTGCCTGCCTGCCATAATAAGAAACACACGTATAGTTCATGCTTAAAACGAGACTGCAACATATTATTACAGCTGTTTACGATATCTTTTTTGGAAAAATCGTAGGGGTGGCAGATATTTTAGAGGCGGGCGGGTGATGAGAAACAAGTTATTTTCTTTAAGTGGCGTTGATTTGATCTTGAAAGTTTTCGATCAACATGGCGCTAAGATTTGTTAACGTTTTATAGCTTTACTCTTGTATGTCATTTGAACTTCGCCCAGCTTCAAAACTAATCATGATTGTTAATGTCTTTAAGAAAGTTTTGTACATATATATATATATCTTCAACTTCATATTCCCATCCCCACAGGATGGTATCAGCGTAGGTATTTGATCACAGCGTGGTATTTGTTACATCTGAGGAAACTTACCAATCATGTGGATTGGAGTTGACGTTTAACATTTGTTTGAAAGTCTTATGAAATTCCATCATTCTGTTTATTTATAAATGCGCGCTGATAGCGGGAATACTCACGTGACACAGGTATACCGCGATGCAAGCACGTTTCTCAAACTTGCGCACGTGCATTCATCAAAATCAGTTGATATTCCTGGACCTCTCAAGGCAAGAGAGAATGAAACGAAATGAGTAAATGTTGTAAACACATCTTTTGAAATGGCGTCACCAATTTAATACTTTTTTCGTGTATTTCTCAAAGTTTTATTTGCAAACTTAAAACACTAGCAGACGTTTGATTGCGAAGGGTCTTATCTGCCGTCATACTCCTGTACCAGAATGTCATCTTTTGAGAAAGGTCTTCGTCTATGTAAGCGCAACTTTAGTACCCCCGAAACTCGACCTCTTCTAACCTCTCTTATTTCATTCGAGATGGCAGATAGATCACATATTATTTGTATCTATAAGGGATTGTTTCGTTTTGCTTCGATCTTGCAAACAGCTCTTTTGTCAGCGATAGGTGCGACGGCGGTAGTTCAGCCGACAAGCTGTGCCGGATAAATCGGCGAAAGGAATTCCTCGGTGTGGCTTACTAGAAATTGCGTTTCTTCCAGCCAAAGATAACAGATATCGTCATGCTGAAGTTTTAATTCTTCATCTTGCTGTGCTTAATGTAACATGTGAAAACAACTGATTCTTGAAATCGAAATCAAAACAATATCTCAATATCGTTATTTGTGGAGCAATGTTTATGTTTAGGAGAGGTTCCTTTTTTTATTTAGTAGATTTCGGTCTTTGATCAGAGGACTGAATCGGTCAATACTTATCATATCCCGACGCGAGCTCTGTCCTAAGTTAGAATCGAAGACGTTTCAATCCAGATAAATAATGAGATACTGGCAATGTCAGTGGTGTCACCTTGGGCAAGTTGCTTTACTCGTAAATTGCTTCAGCCCACCCAGCGGAAATTGGGTACCTGGTCGGAAAGTGATGGTAGTTGTGAAAGTTAACCTTCTAGCGCCCAACAGGCAGCTTGGTTGTATACTCCCCGGGGAGTTGAGAAATGATCTTGATGGTACATTGATCGATTGCTCAGGGTAATAATGTGGAGCGCTTTGAGCATGCCCCTTCGTGGTGTCGAGTTTAATTGGCGCGATATAAGTGACCTCATTATTATTATTATTATAAATATGTAAATAATCATCGTTATAAAATGTTCAAATTTCTCACTTTTTTTTAATATATTTCAAATCATTTATATGAAAATAACATAAAACTCCAACAGATGTACTTGTTCAACGCAAGTGATGTCCAACAATTAGCATGGAGGGCCTGCAACCTACCCTTATCCGTACATAAATCGTGAGTTTATCTCGGCCAAGATTAAAGTCTACTGTTGACAAATGTGAGAGAACTCGCCAAAACCGTTGTGTGAGTTACGAGCGAGTGTTATCAAAACGTTTATGTAAGACTTCACTTTCGCGATAATGGGATAGTTATGCAGCCACGTTTGGATAAAACGCTTGGCTCCGGTCGGATAGTATTACATCTCGTACTTGGTACAGCCGAAAAAAGGCAATAAATACAAATTTATCACCGCCTGGATCACTCTCGTGATGCGGAGTGTCGCTCAAAATTGAAAAGGTTGTTTTAAACGCGTTTAATAAACAAGCAAAACGTCACACGGAATAGACGCACGTTTAAGATTCGGCCTGTTCATCGCTTGAATTCACCATCTGAAATTTGTCTGTCTGACAGACCCTGTAAGTTTTGTTTAACTTAAGAGACTTGGCAAGTCTATGAAAATGCAATCTAGGGAATTCGGCCGAGGAGACACATGGCTCTGTACAATAAATGTCTAAATAAATAACATATAAAAGGGAGAAAATCTATATTTCGGAGACTGCAGTGAGTCTACATCTGAAATGCACAAATTGTTTTCGCTGTCACGTGGGCTATGAAATAATAGGTTACCGTCGTGTATTATACATGGTCAATATTATTCCTTATAGCTCAGGTCTACCGCAGCCATCATTAATCCTTTTCAAGGATGGATTGCGTCCCAAGAAGGAAATAATAGAATCGCGACGATAAAGTTGGATACGTTGTCAAATTCGGCCAAAATATTCTTACAAAAATCAACATTGGGAACGATAAATATACATGTACGTTAAAATATGTAGATATCACGACAGATCCACTCAGCATACAACGCATTTGTTACTTTATCATCTCATGAATGACGCCGATCTCCTTTTAAGACCTCCGGGCCTTAAAAGGCGAAATGAATGCATTTTGAACTTTCCGATATAATTTTCAAGCTTTTCCTAAACCTTGGGAATCGTTGCATTTGCAAATAAATGCATTTGGCTCATATCCGGAAAGTATTCGGAAATCGACGATAACATCTTGCAAAACCCTTAGAGAAAGGTTCGGAATGAGACTGGCTATTTGAACGTTGAAAATAAATCCGTCTTCATCTGTCGGGAGAAAGATGAAACGGCGTTATTGAATGAGGCACACACTTGTACAATATATGATTTACACTTTATGTTATTTTATTTCACACATATAGCACCAGACCTATTTCACGTTCGGGGGCACGCATCCAACTTATCAAATCATATGCTTTTGAAAAGGGACAAACTTGCTGTTGCTGTCAACAAACACAATAATAATAATTTTTAAAAACCCAACAAGAACAAAAAATAAATAAATTTAAAATAAACGGATTTTTCAGAATAGGGTTAATTATAGTGCATATACCTATGGGTCCAGACTATACCTATGAAAGACTTGCCGGATATAGCGAAGGTT
>JAUELE010237682.1:0-11603 GCA_031471655.1 Diodora aspera
CATTAAAAGCAACTGCTATACTTGTAAAAATTATACTTAAATTATAAATTTCACTGTGACCTCATATGTATATATATCATTCTTTAAATATGTACTTTTGGCCTGAAGGCCTCTATACTGAATAAAGTATGTCTGTCTGTCTGTGTCTGTACCCCGGCCTATGCTGCTACAACTTCACGACATCCTGGCACCTTCAGAGAATCAGCAGCATAACACGAAGGAGTCTTCTACAGCTACTAGCCAGTGTTGTTCGTTTGTTCCAATATATCAAACAGTCTTAGACCTCGTAAGTGAATTTGTCACTTTAGAAACACACTAGGTATAATCGTTATGTTAGGGAGAAATAATTAATAGTCAACAACCAGAACCCAGATTTTCGGGGACAAATCATTTATTAATCCGGACCCACGCTCTACTGGCAGGCCTTGGAGCTATATAAAACCTCGTCGATTTAAAAAATGCTAATGGATCGCTTATTTATCCCCCCTATGACCCACACCACCTTTTAGCAAATGGTTGGAAAAGTGCACTTCTAGAAATGTGAACAGTATAATTGTGTTATTAATATGTTAACAACAACTTGTCCAAATGCATTTGTTTTACGTACATGATCGACAGGTTTCAAAAGGCTTTACCTTAATGTACTAATTAAGTTTCCATTTGAAAATACTTTCCCGAGTTTTTAGTTCCATACTTCCATAATGGTTGATGAGGGAAAAGGAAAGTGTGAAGATTTATCTTTCGAGTTAAATTGTATTCTTTTCCTTTCCAAAAACACTGCACTCACTTCAGAACAATACTTGAGTTTCACTGTCAACACATTGCTCACTGAACTGCTTCCTAGCAAACATCTCCCTTGATCCAATGAGTTTGCCTCTTCAATACATTGATAAACAGGCATTTGTTTATATCCGGTTTAATAACGTCGGAAAATAGCAATATCAAAGATATATAACCCCTGCAATTGCTTTTATTCGATTTGCAGAATGTTTTCAGTAACACAAATGAAATATATATCTCATATCTCGTGACGTGGGCAGATGAAATTGGTGTGATCCCAGAACTGCAATTATCACCGTCAACAAGCATTGCACTGCTTCATAGAAAACGTTGAAAAAAAACAACAACTTTTTAATTATTTCCTGCATGTAGTTGTACAGTTTAAGAAATCAAAATATAGTCCCACGAAGTAAAATAACCTCATTACGTGGATGTTTGTTCTGTAAACGCAGTTCTACTTCAGCTGTGAGGAGATGAAAGTGTGTTCAGTACACGGTATTGTTGATCCGTCTTACCACAGTATTTTACTCACTGAGCGAAAAAGTAAAAGAAACTAATTTGTCTGCATTTCTGCGTGGTGTGAATTAAGAGATTGGGTGGATTTAAAGTCCGCTGCAGAAGCGATGAGTGCAGCATTGGGTTGTATCGTGTCTTCTTCACTTTGGATGAACCTTCTGTTAGGGCCCCGCATCTAGCCAGAAATTTCAATGTTGGTGATAATATTTGTGCATGTTGCTCCTGGTCTAATCGTCTGGAACCATTACACATCCAAATGTAAATGTGTTATGCTTCACAAGTAGAACATTAGCTTCTCACAAAAACATCTTTATTGTCAGAAGACAGTCACGAAAAAAGCTATAAAAACAAAATCCTTTGTTTAAAACCAAAGTGATAAAGTCATTCATTTGACAGGAAGTCACATTTGACACTTTCATGACCGCGCAACTATCCTCGTTGGTGGTTGGAAATTCCATAATCGTACCGAAATGTTGAAACATTGAAGTTCTTGAAGACAAATGCTGTAGAAACTACAAAACTGAGTTAATATGAAAGAATTACTTCCCGAGAAATACTTTCGAAGCAAGTCATAGTTTCACGAAGAGCTAAGTGGTGGATTTCGCTTGCTTCAATCATCCGATGAACCGTACAAAAGATGCTATTAATGAAACATTAATTCCATGCTATAAATTACAATGCAGTTAGATCTTAAAGGATCAGCTGCTTACGCAATAAATTGTCATACCAATCACATTTCCATAATGGGTCTACCATTGTGTGATCGGGATTTAGAACAAGTAATTACATGGTAATGGGTTTTCTTGTTCTGCTACACTTTGATAGGAGAAAGCCATCAGGATTTATAACAAACCGTCAAACTAGAACAAAGAAGTCTTTAACCCTAAATTTTACTTGTTTTTATGTTATACTTTAATTAGAGCTTGATCTCGTATTTAAGTTGCATACCATAAAATATCGGATAGCCTTTCCAAGAAGTTCATTTCGACTGATTTTTGTCTTATGATGTAGATACTACGACATTTAGCAGTGTTGTAATTGAAAGTATGATAATACAATGATGTATGACATATTGTTGTTAATGAGATCGGCACATCGCTCATACCTCTTCACTTCACCATAAAAAACACAAAATCCATGACTATTCAAGGACCCAATCAGAAAGTGGTGGTGCATTTGTACTCCCAGACCAATTTGCAGCGGGGCCATGAGTACTCTCGGGCGAGTTGCTTGCATTATCGCCTGTCCTATGGCGGCTACCTTGACATCTACATCTTTCCCGGCAAACAATCTTCAGAAATGTCTTCAGACAGTCCGCAATGTATTCAAGCGCAGTCTCGCGTGATGCCATTTCAGCATCGGATGGATACGCGTCCTTGGACTCTTTGATTGCTTTGATATCATTCTTGATAAGCTGTGCAGCTGTCTTGATTATTTGAGCTTTCTCCTCCTCAGGATCTTTGTGTTTTTGAGAGTGAAAGTCATGCAGAATCCTGGAAACTGTGCTGTGGAATGTAATAACATTTGGTTTCCCATTTATTTCTGCTATGATTATCCTTTCTCAAAGTGTTTCAACAGTTGGTTATTCAGGAATGGGAAGCTGTATAGCTCACAGTTTGTTTCAGCAATGACTGAACGCATTTGATTGATAAAGCCATGGATTGTAATCTGTTCGTCATCGTTCTGTTCTAGATATCTGGTTACCTGAAAAAAGTCTAATTTCTCACTTTATCCTTTGGTCTGCCACTAACTCTCAGATATTCAGCCTCACTCGGATCATCTGACTACAGGCAAATGTCTTTGGCATCTGCTTCCCTGTGTTGAAGTTCACCCTGCACTGTTTGTGATAAACAACATCTGCAGCTGGTAAATCTGAGACAAACAGAACACGTGGCTTTACTGTATAGACCCATTCAGTCTATCAACTTCTTCACTTTCATGCTTTTGCAGTTCGCTTTTTGTAACTTTCAATGATCAGAGGATTTGTATAGTCCCGCCTACACTTGACAGTTTGGCCAACTACTGTTCTTAATATGCTCTCTCTCGAGCTACGCTGGCTTTTTCGATGCCATCACATCCTCTTTGGTGCAAAACTACTGTTGGTTACCCATCAGCAGATGACTTGTTACAGAATACCAACGTATCCATCTTCACTATTTAGCTACCGGAAATGAACAACAATTCTTTAATTTACTATTCATGTAATGGTTTTTTTTATAAATGACGTATCAAACGTTCTGTTTTATCAAGTAATACATAATTAAAAGGTTTTTACATCATGTTAGGCATTTGCAAACATAATCATTATGTTGCCAACTCTGATTCTGGGTATGCATAAGACCATATTGTTCACCTCCATAGAAAAAGTTGTTCCACTAATTAGATTTTCTTAGACTTTTGATATGTCATAGAGCAGCTTGTGAGCTTTCATTTGGTATATGGTTTATTACTATTGCAATTTGTTTTGGGTTACGCTCATTTGAGCACAAATCACCTGGTCTAACCAGTACCTAGTTTGAGCTGGGCAGACTGAGGCAATCGATTTTACTGAGGCACTTGCCCAAGGTGACTCCCATTGGCGAGGTAATTTTGCAGCCAGTTGTTTTTAGTTTATTTTTCAGTGCAGGAGGAAAGCCCACATCACCAGTGAAACCTGCGAGCTACGGTGGTACTGGTGAACCAATGGTGATATCACAATTAATGTGACAGTGCACCACATTATCACTGCGTGTAGATATGTTACTACTGCAGAGAAATGTGGCGAGTCCTCTACGACGGGAATCGAACCCACGACCTTTCGGTTGGAAGGCCGACGCTCTAACGATTGAGCTATCCCGCCGCTCCATAGATAAGCGTATACATTTTCAAAATGAAAAAAGAATATTAAGACCATGGATATGGAAGTTAGAATATCCAGCTTGAAAACAACAGGAACCGAACAAACAAAAATACAAGAAAAGACAATAGATATTTTATTTAAATTCCCTATACGTTTTTTAATAAATCAGTTCAAAAACACTGCGATGCATCTTTACATACACTATAACCGTTTACCTCAGGCAAGTGTACTTGTGTCCAGAAACGACGGTGTATCCGGTTGACTTTCTAAGACGAGTTAATCAGTTATCACAGCACATTAGCACTTGATCATTGCATCTCAACATTGTTCTTTAGTTGAAATATAACAGGCCTTTATAATGGTGCAATGCACAAAACGAACTCGTTTATTGACATTCTTAAAAAAGGTGTGCACCTTATTTGTCTTTTGTTTACATCGTTCAAACAATACAATCACATCCCACCCCACTCCCACAGACCCTAAAAGCAGGCACAATCACTTATTTAAGTTCCAACTTGTGAGGTGCAATTTCTTTCTTCTCTCTGCGCAGTTGTGTATTCGCGTGCCAGGTCTTAAGCTTCTACTGGAAGGGAAGAGTGTTCCAGTGTTATATCAGTGTCAGGAACCGATATCCTGACTCACAGGGTCAACAACGGTTGGTTACAAGAGCGGTGAGCTAATTACTTCGCTTTTGCTTGTCCCTCATGCTTTGTTTACCCGTGTCAGTGATAACATAATGAAATAGACGAAAACACATTAAACTAAAAGACTAATACCACAATATTGTTCATACGAGGAGAGAAACCATGTGGCATTTGGACAAAAACATTCCACATGAATGCAGTGGGAATTAACACCGGATGCACTCATAATTACCTTTGAAAAATACAGGACTACGTGTCACTGGGCTGTACGAATACAAAACGTAGTTATGTGTTTCCTGAAAATCTGAATCACAGTTCCATCTTCTTACGTTGACCAGGTATCACGCACCAGTACATGAACTTTCGTTATTTCCGGTCAGCAACATTGTTGGAAACTTACGGTTTCTTCTTACTTACTCTTGCTTCTCTTACCTTGAAAAACAAGGACTGAATTCGCACTGGAATGAGTGTCATCTTCACCGTGTATATTTGGATGGTCACACCACAAACGTTTATGCCGACAAGCAACCAATGGAAACTGAGGTCACTCGTTGCAATTCATCGGCGTAAAAGATAAACATCTGAAGACATGCTCGTACTGTCGTAGAAAATAATCAAAACAAAGAGCACGCAACCTGCGATTCTTATTGGAGAACAACCAAGCGAATATGTTGTCACGAGCACAGCCATTACTGTTTTACGCAATATTAATTGGAGTCATTTTCATTTGGTATGGATAGGCCACATAAAGTCATACATATTAATTAGTTCAGCGCGTATTTCGTTCTTTTGTCCCACGAGAAGTAAGAGACGCGCGACAGACCGCGGGATTCCGACGATGGTTCAGCGTATGTACACCGACATACATCAAGTAAGTAGATGCTGTCTTCATCACACCAACAGCATCACTGGTTGATCATGTCGCAAAAAATACTCAAAGGATTTACGTTATTGGAGGACCAATCCTCAGCCAATTAACCGATCCTAAGCATTTGATTTCCTGTATTTGGTCATCAGAAAGGAACATGTCGTTGCCATCCATTCCTATTTAGTCAGCATGGTTTGTCGATTGTTTTCTGTTTATTCTGTTATCGGTGAAGGGCACCCATATATATAAACAAGAACATTGGGTCAAATGACACACGTGGCCCCGCCGGATATTGTTCATGCTTCAGGTGCTGGTTGAAGCTATTTATTTTATTTTGTAAACACAATTAACTTGTCTGAAATGAAGCCAATCTAAACCTAACTAGATTACTAAATTATGGGGAGAATAGAATTCATTGAGTTAACACAATGTGTGACAGAAATTACTGCTCCTAACATCACATATAGCGGAACTATTTCATTGATCTTGTTGTTCATGTTACTCACTATGAGTAAGCATACTGTCAGGAGTGCCTCTGCTGCACATTTTACTCCAGGAAACTCCAGGAAATGAAATCCCCGTGTTACATACATGTAGTTTATTATTTGAGTAAACAAACACAAACATATAAGGACAAAAACTAAAACTCATGACAGATAAAACCAGCCATGACATGTATTCCAGGTGAAAAATAAACAAAATAACAAGTCTAAACATACATAAATACAATTTAAAGATTAATACAATTTGCTAACAGAGTACAAGATGTTCGAGTAAAAAGTTGATACCAAGAACACGTGTAAGTTTCATGAATTCTGACACCATCTATCACAACGTGGGGACTGTAATAAGCCTGATTAACTGATTTCAAACATCTGTAGAATTGGTAAAAAAAAAATTTTAAAAAAACAACAAAAAGGTACACCTGAAGACCACTTTCTAAGAACACGTGTAAACTAAATGAATTCTGTTCAGCGGCTTGAGAAAGGAAATGAATAGACCATACAACCCATTGCAGCTTTGTGTCTTTGAGAATGGACACATTTTAACAAAGTTTAAACATCTGTAAAATTAGTAAATGTTTTTAAAAATCGACAACAAAGTACAGGATGTACATCTTAAGACCCCAAACTAAGCACATGTGTAAAGTCAATGAATTCTGTTCAACGGTTTGAGAGAAGAAGTGGATAGGCCATAATTCATTATCATTACACCGGACGTAATACGTACTTACGGACGGACATGAGGGTAATCCAATATGCCCCTTGCCATATACTATGGCGGGGGCATAAACAAACAGTGTTAATGCATAGCTTACTTATTAAGTATTATCTTATGGTTTAACGTTTATACAATCGTTTACATTTGTATGTACAGTGTTTCTTGTGTAGTATTGTTAGTTGATAAAAGATGAGTATGACAACAACAATGGTTCAGTCTTTAGTTTTAAGTTTGTTTGATCAGTGCCAGTTTATATCGAGGATCAAACCAAATCAAATCAGTACGATCCCATCGCTACCATGTTCATTCACGGCATTGACAATGCCTCTTCGAAAACTTATGAACATGGAAAGCGAAGTTTGGCAGAGGTATAATTAGAAATCGCCACAAACACAGACTAATGTGTTGACAAATGGACGATCAAATAAACGAACTCGGAGATAATTTCCAGTTATACCCGTCACAAAATGATTTAACAAAAATGTCCAAAATAACAAGAATAGGATCTCGATACCTTTAATGTTCCATGCAATAGTTACATGGCGTCTTTTCCTTTAAATAATATTTGAGACATTAAGGAGTTTCCGACCTTTCAGTGTCTCAAACAATAATGTCACTGCACTAATTACAACTGCAGATGCACACACTACAAACAAAGTTTGCAGGTGTTCAAGCTTGAACTGGTTACTGACAACCCCTCTAGTCTCGCCACACAGTTTGGGATCAGGCAGCCATTGTTTCTGTGTTTCATCAGCTACACCAGTACATAACATCCACCTGCAACTGATAATATATTCACAGCATCATCTGAATGTCGATTTATGTCAGTAACCTAACACCTGTAAACAGGCAAAACACATTGCACTGTCAATAGTTTGGGAGTTTAGTCATACCGGCCTGGTTAGCAAACACAAATATTCGATTTTATGAATGATTATTCACGTTTGTGCGCTTGGACAATTTGATTTACTCATTATTTCAAATATTTAGGTATTTCAATAATAAAACACTTTCTCACAGGTATCCATTAAAATTATCTTTAAATTGCTCAGTGAAGAAATATTAGTTTCAGAAAATATACACATTCACTTTTTGGAGTATCATGTTTTCTGGATATTTACAACTATAGTTCACCATACTTGCGAACAAAACGTGACGCCACAAAGGTGACCGACAGGCTTATTGCTTTACTTTGAGTTTAGTGGCATTTTAACTGCCTTTTTGCATCATTTGTATCACTCAGAGCGACACTGGACGTACAACAATTCTATTCTTTACAAGCACAGTCCACCATTTGCCAACTGCGTACCAATAATTAAGGGTCACACTCAATGATCAGCAACTATTGTTGAGCAGCTTGAGTAAAGGATCCGATGGGCACTTCGCACAGTCACTGTCCTCAAAAACAGCAGTAAGCGAGCTGTTTTTAAGTCAATATCTCGATCAATGCTTGCTAGGATTCCTGCACTTCCGATTGACACTTTAACGGAAAGTGTCAACGGAAGGAGCAATCTTACTCATTAAAGATAAGAATGAGGTTAAACTGTAGATAACTACAACACCAAGTCAATTATATTTTAACTACGCACAGGGTTCCAAAGAAATATCAAATCGATGAAAATCTAAATGTTGAGTACACAGATAACGCATTGAATTCTATTTAGTTTGACGATGAGCTCGAAAGGTGAACCCGTTTCTGGTTAAACCGAGATTATGCAAGCAATAGCACGACAATTCATTGATCTGTTTTGCACCTCAACTATAGGGAATTGTCGGACTGCTGATATGAATCTAGTGAGCATAGGCTATTCACACACTATATTCACAAATAATATACTCATGGTAATAATGGTTATCACCCCCTATCCCTACGTATTTTGGGACATACAAGATAACCAATAGTTCTATCCTTCAAGAACCCATTATTACCATGAGTATATATATATAGCTTCGATAGACGTATGAATACAGGGCAAAGTCATGTTCCAAACATCAGTAAACCCTTTGCTGGTACATATATTCACTCACCCAAAGCCTCGTAGGAGCCGTGAAGACATTTTGGACAGTCATAATAAAGACTTCCCTGAACGTAAGACAATATCTCTGTCGAACGTGCAAACCTATCAATCATCCCTTGATAGGGAAGAAACATTAAAGACCCCGAACTCACCTGTCGTGAAATAGTTTCACCAGAGGGGATCTTCGAGGAAATCCAAAAGAGTCCATCGACCAAAACAATCTTTCCCTCATCAGATGCACTCGACATGAGTTGGCCCTCATTATTCTGTACACCCGATGAGTGTTTATTAAAGCGTATTTGTCATTCAGTACGTGCTGAAATCCTTTTGAAAAGGAATATGCGGTTGTGTTGATTATATGTGCCTTCATCTTGTCGTACAGCCTCTGGTATACATCGAGGTTGGAGTTCTGTCAAATTGTAACACATTAAAGGCAAGTAAGTTCTAAAGAGCTTGATTTACCAATCCAGTTTTTGCAATTCAAAGATACTAGAAGGTCCGACTTGAACATTCCAACGACACCGTTGTCCTATCAATACTTGAGTAGATTAAACAAGTTCCTTTTATCTTGACGTAAGTACTCTTCTTGTTATATCATTGGATACGTGCTCACGATTATGAATAACCTACATAGGCATTTACAAAGTCTTTGCCCAACAAAATAACGCTGTATCCCCAAGTCCTTGCAGATGGAGACGAATTCATGTGGTACTTCGCTCAAACTGCGCACTGTGTCTAGCTCCTTCCAGGGTTTAATGAATATTCGGATAAAAAGTGACACGTCACAGCGTTGTGCCGCATGTAGGCCGAATGTCTCGACACCGAGATATACGCGACTGATACTAAATGATCCGGGGATGAGAATACAAAGAATGACGATTGAAAGACATTTTAAAGTACAACGTGTACTATGCCCCCATATTTTGTGTATTACTCGTCATATCTACATATTTCAATGCATATTTATTGTTCCTATTTTTTTCGTTTGACCACGTATCCAACTTGAATAATCCTGGTTATTTAACTCCATAGAAACTGTCAGTGATGGTGGATTTTTTCACGAGGTTTCAAAGGACATAACGATAACAGGGCATTTGCTGTTTGTTCATTTAGAAAAGAGCCTGCTTGCCCAGCCTTAATAGATTCAAATGGGACCAAACCATTATTGTGTTAGGAGTTGTAACTGCTGGTTGGACGTATTTGATAGTAATAATAAACTTGTATAGCGCTAAATCTAGGCTTGTATACTGTACCTTGCTTGTACACCCGGAATTAATATCCCGGTGCAGCCCAATCAGCCTTCAGGCGCTACAAGGTTAACAACACTTCTGGTGGAGGACCAGTGTCCAGTTTCAGTCGACAAGTAAAGTCACTTGCCAATTGTGACATCACTGACATTGTGATGTAAATGTCTCAATGCGAGGCAGGGCGAACCCTTGAAGGCCTGAGAGTTTCAGAACTCGAGCTGGTCACCCATCCTGGTACTGCCTAGGCTCAACTTTGCTCAACTTCTCAAGCAAGCGACCAACTCATCTCAATAAATATATCCGTTAAACTAAGCATTGGTCAATAACAATAACAGTTAGGCACTTCGAAGTTTCTATTTATCTTCAAGACTGATCACATATGTTTAATGTTGAGATAAGATACGATGATGTTTTACGTTGCAAGGGCAGTACATGTATTTCAGCAATATTCCAACGTCATGTGCAAGATTCACAGCGAGGAAAAAGATACTGATAGAAGGAGAAGTGAAAGCAAAAGATCCTCATTTTAATCATCTTGTACGACAAGCATTGGGTCACTGAGACCCTATGATTTGTAAGTGTGACTCCCTGAAAGACTCACATGCTTGTTGAATGATGAATTACCTTTATAATGTCTAAAGCTGCGGTTCCCTCATTGATGCTAACTGTGTAATCATCTTGATCGACCAACTCTTGTAAAGTGTCAAAAGGAACTTTAAGTCTGTCAACAGTTGCCGAAGCTACCAAACCTCCACTGTATGTAGCAGTAACGAGGAAACAAAACAGGGCCCAGGAGAAGATGAGGAGTCTTTCAGATGAGGCTTGACGTTTTAGAACAGCTGGGATATCTGGAAGAGAATTATAAAGCTCACTCAGAAAGGGATTTTAGCAGCGCATCTTCACAACCCTGTACATGTATCAGTATTTTAAAGCGTAAAGTCAGTACTTCAGAAATGTATACATTAACTCTTTACATGTACAACGTTGTGGCTCAGTGACGTTGTACAGAGCGTTGCCACTATACTGCTGTCCAAAAGAAACTATACCAAGACGTTCAGTGACGACTGAGGACAATCAAACAAAGATTGGCAATTTTAAGAGATATTTTAAGGAAAGTGTGGTTTCACCATGATGCGAAACAAATTTACTAAGATCAACAAATGTAGCAACATGTCTTCATGAAAAGTTAGCTAATAAAACTGGTTGAAATCGTTTTCCTCCGTATCGCTTCTCTTGGACGTCAGTATCAAGACACTCGGTCGCATTTTCGGTTACGATCTCAGGGTAACTTTGATACCAATATCCCATATCCAGGCTAATCATCAGATGGCAAGTCGAACCAACAACGGACAGAGTTTACAACTGCGGGGCTCACTCAACAATTACTGAACTCGTCGTTGCTAAATTATGTGCATGACAAGATATATACTGAGTCAAAAAAGAAACTTCACAAAATGTAATTTTTAAAAA
>JAUELE010237693.1:0-11603 GCA_031471655.1 Diodora aspera
CGGGCGTTCGAATCCCGGCTGGGTGCCCTTTGTACCAACCGTAGCGTTATGGTTGAAATATTACCCCCTGCTACGTTAAATCACATTCATTCACTCGCTTCCTTGGATATCACACACTGTAATTAGCAGCTCCCCTTGCCCTGCAAATATGTGAACAAGTAGCCAGGAAGGGCTATGTTTCATTTCCAAGAAATACTCTGAACTTCATATCTCATTCCCAGAAGAGCTACTAGAATGTAAAATTTTACTGGCAGTTCATTTGCCTAAATCCTTTAGTATTTGTACACTTTTACTTTTAGAGCACATGTCATGTGAATGTTTTTAAACTTCACTTATACCAATTTTTTTACACTGTTTACACATAGCTTATTTTACTGTTAGTGGTTATGTTATGTAATTTTGATGCAAGTTGTTTTGAAGAGCTAGAACAGTCGGATACCTTTAATGTTTGTTGTCCCTCACTGTATTCCATTAGATCACCGATACACATGTGTTCAAATGGCCAGACTGTTGTTTCAAAGGTCAGTGCTAAACTAATGATGAACAGATTCTGGTTGAGGAGTGACTTGTCCTTTGGACTCCTGTTAAGCTATTACAAATTACATGCTCCTATCACAGAATCAGTCATTAACAAAAGTCAGCTGTAGTTGGGGCGGATCCACGATTTGTGTAAGGGAAGATATAATTTTCTGATGAGGTTCAGGGAAATACAAAATTGTGCAATCTCGGCCCATTTCATGAGTTTTCATATTTTGGAAATCGATTCAGTGTACTCCTCACACCCCTGGATTCGGGCCTGGCTGTGGGCTGTCTTTACCAAGTCACTCTCATGCACATTTACTTTTCTTATGTGTGTATGTGTGTGCACTCTGTGCTGGTTGGATAAACACATGTATGAATTTCATGACTGAACTGTATGCATTCCTTTTTGTATATCTGTGAATATATTTAGCGAGTTTATCTGAATTTTTCATTCCTGAAGTTAGTCATGTACGTCTGTGATCTGGCATAGTGAAGTAGCACTGCTTTTCTGTTGGTGCAGTTTTCTACTCTAACTATGAACAATGTGTAACAGAAGTAATGGATGCTTCACACCAAGTCTCTGTATTTGGTTACTTCATGTCTGTCTTGTCTTCATCTGAATCAGAATGCAGAAAAATATCTTGGTTTATCTTTAGGGAAGGGTACTTCATTTTGCATTGGCTTTTTGGCCTTTACATCTGTTGGTTGGATCCTGATGCTTTGATCCTTATGTGATTGTTGGTTACTGATTGTATATGTAAATATATTCCCTTGTTGTGTATCCGGATGATGAAAATTATGTGCCTTTGTTAGTGCTTTGTAATGCATTTATGTGGCGCATAACTACTGGTGACATCTGCAAGGTTCTGTTAAGGGAGACAACTGCTTGTCATACAGTTTTGTGTACCATTACCAGACGAATTTATTTCTTCGCATAACGATAACATTTTTGGTAACTTCGTAAACAATTGTTTCAGTGTTAGTGATGTTGTAATGTCAGGAATTTGTATTTTATCCTTTTTACTCATTATATTTTTAAAATTTAACATTCCTTTTGCTGTTATATGTTTTGTTATTTTTTATGTTATGTTTTTGATCTGCCATAATAGATTTAAATGTTGACAGGAATAAATATTAATCGAACGTGAATCAAGTCATTAGACTTTACTGCACTCAATCAAACTAAACATGAAGCAAGTCATTAGACTGTCACTGCCCTCAGAGAAAATTCAACAGAATTGTGCAAAGTAACATCGAAACATTGTGGACCACCCTTTTGCAGCAAATGGGCCTGACTTTTTGGGACATAAATACATCGGAAAACGTGTGCATTTACTGATTTGTTCCTGACCTTTTTCTATACTTTAGGGTAGCAGATGCTTGTTTATCGTCAGAAGGCTCCAGGATCACTATTTTTTATGAAGTAGATGTGATGGCTGATTCTTTTCTTATGTCAAACAAGGATAGATGGCATGGTATCCCAGGCACTTGAAAAATTGTTGACCCCAATTGATGTCTCAGGTGTTTTCAAATGTAATGATGAGATAAATTTATTCCGTTAGTTTATTCTTTTCTAATTTATATCAGTTTATATTACTGATACGTAATCTGCAGCTCAAAATTTTAGTTGAAATAATTAGGTCCACAATGTTGTAAAGAAACTTGACTGTTAGTAGATTATTTATTGGGGGCATTTCAAACATCTTTTGAAGTTACGCATTTGATTTACACTTTGATGCCTATCTATGAACAATAGTCAAAGTTGGCTGGAGACCTGGGAATATTTCATAAATGTCAGTGATCTGGAAATCATGGAAATGTTGTTTTTTTTAAGACAGATCTGGAATTTCTTGAAATTTCCAGCTCTGCTGTGTTTTGCACAGTCTGCTACACTATTTAATTTCCTAATATTCCGCAAGATGTCTCTTCTGCAGATAAACATCGGTGAACTTTGAGAGTTAACAGAGTCAACATATTAATTTAGGCGGTGTTCCAAAACCTGGAAAAATCATGAAATTTAATTGTATTTTGGCTGTACTAACCTGTACTTCTCAATGAATCTGAATGTTACAAGTGAGAACTGGTATCTCGATATCAGAACCTGTGTTCTCAAACTTGTCTATTGAACCCCTTTGCTGTTCACTGATGATACAGGGTATTTTTTGTGTTCGGGTTTGCATCACAGTTAGCTGGTCGAGTTACTAATCAATTGCTCATAAATGATGATTAATTTAGGCCAAATCCTAATAATTGACATTGAGAAGTGTAAAATATGCCAATCAAAACTGTCAAAACAAAAATACCCTGTGATCTGTGTTTTATGTTTAAGTCTGATGTGCAAAAATTTTATAATGTCAAGACTTGTTTGATGATGAACTCAGTCAAGAGAATTTATTCTCTCAGATTTATGTATCTTGCAGTGCATTTTGAATCATCATTTATATGGTACTTGGAAGTCAATCTGATGCATGCAAGTCTGATCAGTGCTATTTCTTTATTGCATGCTTTCTAGTCTTGGCTAGTGCCTCACAAATGATGGTATGATGAAAGAGCTTAGAATTGTGCAGCACGTCCGTTGTACTTGATATGTCCATTTCAGAGCTGTGGTGGGACATTTAGTTGGTGACAGAATTTGAACAGGAATTTATCACAGTAGTACTACTAATTTCTTCAATATTTGGCCTGTATGCATGTAATTGCATTGAGCTTTTTGTGATCGTGTATTGAACACAATATTAGTTAGAGTTCTTTGATGCAGTAACCAGTGTGCAAACATTTTTATATTTTAAAATATTATAACATTTCCTTACTTTCAGTGTATTATCATGAGAAAATGACTTGAGCCATATTGCATTTTGTCACATGTCGAACACATATTAGGTAAGAGGATTTAGATAAAAGCATTGAATCTAGCAACTGTTCAAATTCAAGGACGATTGTGAATAGGATGTAAAGTTTGAATAGGGAAGTCTGGATTCTTTTAGTGCTTCAGTTGCTGTGGTATAAAATCCAGGAATGTTTTGGTTCCATTAGCACGACTGAACATGGTTAACCACACTGAGCAAAGTACCTTATTTGGAACTTCTTACTGACTTTGTTTCCCTCTGAGCATTGGACTTAAAATAACATATCATTCCAAGGCTCAAATATGTTTTGGTTGTACAAATGTCCTCCTTTGCTACTCAGTGATGTCACGAGCACGAGATCTGTACAGGATAGTGCAGTAGTTAGCATGTCGGCCTAGTAATCGACAAGCTTTGGCAATTGTGGGGTTGAATCCCATCTGGATATGTCAGCCAAAAGATTGGCCCCTGACACCGATGTAATATAGGTGATACCATGGTGATATGACTGAAAGATTGCCAAAAGCCATGTTAAATCCAAAATCGCTCACTCACTCTGTGATGTCAAATGACTGAACATGATGAGAACTGAGAATGAGAAAGAGGCCTTTGCTTGACATCCACGTTAGACCAATCAGGGGGATTTGGAAAAGATCGTTTTAAAGGTGAACTGAGACATTTGTTTTGCAGCTTGGTGCACAAGACTTTAGTAGGCCATAACTCTGTGTGAGTTTCGAAATTTAATTGTGTATGAAGCTGTACCTTTGAGTGTTTGAATAAAGCTGTCACCATGTCCCCACTTTGGGATTGATCAGTGGTGTTGACTTTCTTCCTGATGTGATTATTGTACACCCACTCTCGCTGATTTACCTATGTATTATGCAATGTGACTGAATGTGAAACTTGGCTTAAAGTGCACAATTTTATCCTTCATTTGTGAAATCAGTGAAAATATGTGTGAAATAAAAAACTTTTTGTTTACACTTCTGTTTCGTTTGATTTTTATGGGTATTTTGTTGGAAGTGACCGTTTGTTTCTGGACAATATTTGTTTGAAATATTGAAGCAAAATACCTGAAAATGTTCTCTAATGTTTTTAACACAGGTGTACATAAATTGAAGTTATTGGTGATAAATGGGGTGCTGAAGTAAATGCAGATCTGCTGTGTACTGAAGGTTGGTTACAGTTTGGTGGTGGGAAGGGACTTTAGAAACAAAGGTGACAGCTCAGTTGTATCTCCAAGCCATCTTTTTGGGCGTCTGAGACATAGGATCTTAGAATAAGACTTCAGCAATCCATTGTTGGATCTGTGGCATGCACTGAAGACCACTTTTTAAACATGAACATCTTTTGGACAAGCAGTTACTATGGCATTAACATCCGCAATAGCCTGGTCCACCAAACGGAGCAAGCATGATCTCTCAAGTACTAAGTTGCTCTGATGGAACATCTTCAGTCCAGTATACTGTACACACTCAGTACAGTATCAAGATGTGCTGCCTGTCTTGCCAGTTTTTGCTGGATGGTGCTCTTCTACAGATCTGATTTCACGTAAAGCTGGCTCAGGCACGTCTGCAGTAGATGGTTGGTTGTCATTGATGACCAAGGGTTCCCTAGATGATTCAGTTTCACGGATATTCGATGGTTCTAAGTCAATCACAATGGCTAGTGCAAGAGTTGGTTTAGTATTCTGACACAGAAGTCTTTCCAGTTCCACCTCACAGATTACATAATGTGGATAGCTGAGGAATGCATCAGCCATTTTGGATTCAATCTTTATTTGCTGTCGACCCCTGGTAAGGACTAACCTCGTTACAATCTCACGATGACAGGTGTTCAAGGGCAACCGTACGAAGCGAACAGTGTAACTCTGTTTGTCACTGTTGTTGTCATGCAAGCCAAGTCTCAGATTAATATCAATGTTGCTATAGTCTTCAGATCCCTGACTAGATGTCGAGGTCAGTCATTGACCAACACAAAATCTGGCCATGGGGATGCTAGTTTATGGATGATTTGTGTTGTGAATTCCCGTTTATTGTCAGACTGAAGAATATGTGGGGATCCAATATATGGAGATCCATTGTCTAAGAATGCTACTCCATACTCCATAAATAAACAGTTTACTGAATAAAGGTAGCGATAAAATATATTGTTCCCAAACTCCATTCCCACCGGAATCAAATGCTCCCTTATGACAAATGCACTGTTTAAAGAGTTCTTGCGGCTTTGAACATTTATAAGTAGGTGTGAATGCTGATGCCCCAAGCATGGTCCTTCGGCCACTCCATTACTAGTACAGTCCGTTTAATTACATTTGAGACTGATGAATTGCTTGCTGACTCAAAATCTAATACATGTAATTGCAACAAAACCAAATTTTGCACAGTGACATAAAATTGACAAACCAACTCTGATGATTTTTTAAAATATTTTTGGATCCCCGAATAAAAAGTTGATCAACAAACGATCATCATTTTGTTGACATTCTTCGCCATTCCGTATTAGGGAGGACCAGTCGCTCTAGAACAGCCAGGTGTGCGAGTTGCAAGTGCGAAAGTGACGTAAGGCTTGCTGAGCAAAGGCAAACCTGGCACAGGTGGATTCAAGATTTTAGGAAAAGGGGTGAATGGATGCATGATGTGATTTGAGAAAAAAAGGTGGGGGTGCAGACTAAAAAGATACCTAGTGTACATAAAAACGATCTGAAAGGTGGGTAGGGGTGCGTACCCCCAGCAACCTCAACCATTGGATCTGCCAATGTTGCTTAAATGAAAGACATTAATACTCGGTAAGTGCTGAAAGTGAAAAAATGACAAAAAGTAAGTCAAATAGAAAATTTTAGAAAGAAAAGAGGTGTGGGTGTCGAGGAAAGATTTACTGAAATAATGACTAGGAGACGACTGTGGTGCCCACTTACATCGTTGCCCTGAGCATATGCACATTTTACTTAATGGTTAACCCAGGCCTGGTTGAGGACCTGCTGACAACATACTGCCGTACACTTTCCTACATTAGGCGTATCACATTGTGGTACACTGTTACGGTGGGGTGAGGTACAGACATGACAAGCTACACAAATACAATAAATCCTGCTATTTAATGTAAATACTGTGTATAATACATCAACCTTATTCTATCACATATAATGTTTACCCACCCGACGTACGACAATCCTTGGTCAAATAAAACTTGAGCAGTGTCCTGTGTGAAAGAAGCTTTTTGGTATATCGTACATAACTAAATGGACGTCAAATAAGTATTATTTTAGAGATAACAGTTATGGATGTATGCATTGGATTTTGTAAGATCACAGACCGACATACACTGATTCTGTAAACATGCATAGTCCTCAATGTATGATTAAGCAGGGAAGTAAGCTCTTACTTCGATTTTATTGGTATAAACCTGAAAATTAATTAAGCATCACTAAAAATCAAAATGTCACAAAATTATTAATTAAGAAAATGTATTCATATACTCATGCAACCAAAGGCTGATACGCCAACCCTCATCTTCCAAAATTGTCTGTCAGACAGTCCCAAATGTGCAAAAATGGATTCATATCAGTGTTTTTGCTGGTCCTTGTTGCTTGTAAACATCCTCTCAAACGAAGAAATGTTCTTGCTCGATGTAGACAATCGCAGACATGTTGTGATAAAAAGTTATTGGCATAGACACGGCAAGCACGAGGGAGGCATGACGTGTAATCCAGAACACGCCTGTAGGTCTTCTGATTGACATACCCCTGCTATAAGATGAACTCTGTTTTGACATTGTAATAGAAACCACTCAACACAGGTACAGATCCACCCCCTGCCTTGTGCGAAACATTCAACACTCATCCCTCAGAATCTCTCTGCTTTCAGGTTGCTTACTCAAACCCTGTCATCTTTTCCTATAATAGGACAGGTGACTCAGTATTGAGGCCTGACACTGCAATTACTCAGAGGAAGTGGCCTCCAGTACACATGCCTCTCACGTGCTGACAGTGTAACTAGAAATGACGTTTTGGTAAAAGACGACTTTCGTCCACATTGGTCAAGAACAAAAACAGTATACCATTTCTTGATATGGGCGGGTTTTTCCAGCCTACCATGACCACCAAAAGCCCTGATATGAATCAAACTGTGCATATTTGGGACTGCCTGGACCTCGTGATTTCCGAAGATATCAATTGTCTAATTGACAGCGTGTCATGGTAGATTGTCGCTTTCAGTGGCGTTGGCTCTAAATGTTACTGATACTAGACACAAGATGTCCAAGGAGCACTTGATTATTCTGTCAGTCATCTGACAGTGGATTGGTCTTCTTCATGCAATCTGTTTTACATTATACTGTTGAGTTTGCATTTGTGGTTTTTGTAGACTTTGCCAGGAGTGCTCCTGAATAATGCCTCATCATCAGACGACCATCGATATCCTTCTTGAAACATTAGGTCAGACGACCATCGATGCCCTTCTTTGGCCAGTAAGAAATCTAGATCTCAATCCAGTAGAACATCTGTGGAACTTTTCAGGATGTTAGTTTCGACAAACAGACCCACCTGTCCAAACTTAACTTGAACGCTGTTGTGTATGAGGATAGACTTTAATACCTCAACATCAAGTGTAGCATAGAACTGTTTTACCTTACTTAATCAAGTGCAACAGCTGATTTATGAAATGAAAGGGAGTGGGAATCGCGGAATCTTTTCGTGTGCAACTGCCTGTATTGATGAGTCTATTTCCATGAAAATGCCTAGGAGAAAAGAGAATGTTTCTAAAATATGACTGCATCAAAATATCTGTGCAAATTCATAGTCGCAAACAAAGTTCAATCCTCAATGTGAGATCAATTTTCATAAGAACATGCGTGCACTGAGCAGCGTGAAGAAGCAGCCAAGATGAAGCTTGGTCTGTCGCCCCCTCCTCAGCTTCTCTCCGTTGTATGTTCATCTCGATTGATTATTTGTCGCTGTTCCCAAAGATGTTCCGTCGACCGGAGTGGGGCGGGGTGCCTCCTTAATAAAGACTGGGTCTCCAATAAGGGCTGGTTAATGATATTGCCCTTAAGTTACATTTATAAATATTGAACTAAATTATCTCCTTCAGTCATGGTGATTCTTTAATAAGGACTGGGTCTCCATAAAAGGCTAGTTACTGATATCTTCCTTCAGTTACATTTACATTGAACCAAATTATCCCCTTCAGTCATGGTGATTCTTTAATAAGGATCGGGTCTCCATAAAGGGCTAGTTACTCATATCTTCCTTCAGTTACATTTACATTGAACCAAATTATCCCCTTCAGTCATGGCGATTCTTTAATAAGAAGCGGGTCTCCATAAAGGGCTAGTTACTGATATCTTCCTTCAGTTACATTTACATTGAACCAAATTAGTCATGGTTATTCAGTCATGGTAATTCTTTAATAAGGACCGGGTCTCAAGTAAGAACCGAGCCTCTTATAGTAGCCCGGGCCTCTGCACCTTCAAACGAATAAGAGTCTTGGCTCTTATTAAATTAAAGGACATATGGTATTCATTGACAGTATTTATGTCTTGGTTGTATACAATACTCTGTATTTCGTATTCTTGTCTCTAAAGACTTTTTTCCCTAGGTGTTACATGTCGCTATTCACGCGTTGAAGACAATAAAATGCAAGCAAGTACTCTTCTCTATATATAGATGTAATACAGTCTAATGTAGATTGTGATATAAATCTCGACACTTCACTGTACTAGCAATGAAAGCAGCTTGTCGGTGTTTTCAAGCCGACTGACTCGTTGTAACGGGACGGTAGCAAGATCATAGATGCAACTGAAAACTTGAGTGTTATTTGACGGCTGACCGCCCCCTGCACAGATACGTCAAGCGTCGAGGGACTGTGGAAAGCCGCAAGACATATTGTTGTCATCGTACTCATCCGTCTCTCTTCTCTCACTCCGAGAGTCTTTCAAGGTGAGTTCGAGCTGCAGTGAGTATGAAAGGAGAGTTTGGTCTCTAGAACGGTATTCGTATATTGCTGGGGGAGTTTGTTAGGAGTCTCGGGTGAACCAGATGAGACTCTGTAAAGCAGATTTCAGGTAGGCTGTATTTCACCAGAGTATACACGACAAAATATTTCAAGTGAAAGCGTCACGTACAGCAGAGCAAATAACCTCTTGTTATAAACAATATCACTGTCACCCGTATAGGTTATCTACTGATATTTTGTTCACACAGTGAAGTAGTACCTTCTTGCTAGAATTTCTGAAGTTTTTTTTTACTTACAACATTTTCTTTAAATATTAAAAATAATAGCATCTGCAAATCAAATGCTTTCTCAGAAACTGCCTTCTTCAGTGTTATCTAGACATACTAAATTTTATTGCACGGGGAGCTGAACGTATTGTAAATATATTGCAGAACACAACGAGGTATCCAGGCTGGACCAGAGACATCTGCCTCCTCTGGTTGTGGGCTAATTAAGTAGAAATGTTAATGCAGGATAGGAGATATAGACTTTTGTTATCACCCTGAGTCAAGGCATAGAAACCTCACTCAAACATAGCCATCTCGGCTAGACACAGCTAGAAGAGGCAATATAGTCCCAGGAAGAACAATCACCTTTGAGATGAAATATATTTGAAGAACTTTACAGCCTTATAGGGTCTTGAAAACAGTATAGATAGGAGATTTAAGTACATGTACTTTGCTTTATTCACTGTCTCCGCTGCTTTTATGGTGTGGCTTCCCCCTGAGCCTTGGCGCAAGGTTAGCTTCTCGCAAGGGGCATCTTACATCTACGAGAAGAAAACTGGCGGTTCAAATAGCGACGTGAAAAATACACGAAAAAGTCACTTCTGCAAATTTGCAGAAATCATTACCATATAAATTTTCAAGAATACCAGTGGATAGCTTATGCAATTGCTACCTGTTTCTTCTGTGAAACTGTAGTGATTCAGTGTATCATAAGTTTCCATGTTCTCTGTACCTTGTGTTTACTTACATGTTTATACGTGACATTAGATACTGCTAGGTAAATAACACGCTGCACCACACCCTTGCAATCCGTACAGTTAGGTCATATATCAGCATTTACGAATTATTGTAGTGATGAAAGTTTGGCCACTTTGTGATGTACACCTTTGACCCAGTATCTTCAAGAACAGGATTTGGGTAAAGCTGTGATTTTATGTGTTAACACGGAGGTTAGTGATACGTAGTGAAATACAAGGATTGTATTAAGGTGTGATCATGGCCGAATGACGCAAGTCATGTCATGAGTGGGTTTGAAGACCCGTTGTCTCACTTTACTGCTCTGCACTAGTAAGCAGAAGAAAGAATGGTGATGTTTGAAGCTTTTTGTAATCTTATTTAAATCCTCAGTGAACATACTGTAATTATCTGCTGACACTCTTCTCTCCAGTCGCAAATGTAATTGGAGATTAGGACTACCCCATCTTTAAATGCTTTAAAGAATCACTCTCGCAAAGCAATTGTTTTATGCGCATGAAACCGAGTAACAATACGAGCTGACCGACAAGCCGTTACACGTCGGCCGACTTTCTCGTCATTGGTTTTGTCCAGAACTTTGGAGCAGGTACAATGGTGATTTCTTTTGCAAACCTTAACTTAAAGATTGATTGATAGCGCTTGACTGTGGGATTTTTGAAAGGCTGGCGTCTCTTTAATGTTGACATTGATGTTAAAATGGTCTACACATTTGATCGCATTAAATTACTCTGTCCTTAATCACTTCTACTTTAACTTCTCAAATACACTGATATAGTTTCAATACATAATCTTTCCTCTCCTCTTAGAATTGTTTCATTTTTCTGGAAGTCATCACCTGAGATACTTTTGGTGAGTACTTTTGCTCTGATGTTACGGGTCGGTAGAGAATAGAACGCGTTTCTAAATCTTGTTGCTAAAATAGACTCTTAATTTGTGAAATATCCTCAAAATCTCCGAATCTGACAGTGAGTCTCATGCACTCGTAATTTGAGAGTGAGTAACGCCTACTTTAAAACCTAGATCTCTCGTTGCTTTGTCCAACTGAAGTAGCTTTAAACAGGAAAGAATTTTTAAATCGGTGGCTTGAATAAAGCGTGCAAAAATGAGGCCTTTTGTCAGTTATTTGGCATCCAAAATACTGAATATATATACTGAACCGCAAAAGAAACGTCACCATGGATAGATATATATGAGAAACCTTATTTGTCCAAACACTGTAAACATACTTTGAGACATATTAAAAAGATGAAACTTGGCAAGAC
>JAUELE010237715.1:0-11601 GCA_031471655.1 Diodora aspera
TGGTGAGTATTCAGACAGTACCGGTAACAATAATAATAATAATATGGCCAACTTATATCAAGCCAAACTCCACACCATCAAGGGGAATGCTCAAAGTGCTCCACATTATATTACCCTGGTCTTTGGAACAATGTACACTCAAAAGCATATCTCAACTCTCCAGGGAGTATTCAACCCAAGCTGCCTGTTAGGCCCTAGAAGGTTAACTTTCTTAACTACCATCACATTCCGACCAGGTACCCAATTTCAGCTTGGTGGACTCGGGCAATTTATAAACAAAGTCACTTGCCCAAGGTGACACCGCTGACATAGTCAGAGTCTCAGTACGAGGCAGAGGTGAACCCTTCAAAGCCTAGTAGCTTTCCAACGCGAGCCGATCACCCATTCGACAACTCGACGCTGCTTAACTTCGCAAGCTCTAGACCTCCGTGCATTGCACAAGGCCAACTCACCTCACTTACTCGAATGGTGACCCAACTCACCTCACTTACTCGAATGGTGACCATCTGAAACAGGGGTTTGATATGACCATCCTTTTGGGGTGATAAATACCTGTTGGTTGCAGGAGGAGGAGAATAGAACACAGGGGGAAGGGTCACAATATGTCACTGGCGTATATGGTGAGCAGAGTTTGATATGCATTTCCATTAACAATGCAAATGACAACTACAAGTCTTCCTAATTATTATTACAGTAAAATGTCCAAAAATTCGAACTTCTAAAATTTCGAAGTTACTATTTCTGTTGAGATAACCAATTTATTTTACCTCTAAATTTTTTAATTTCCCTTTGTTTTTGGTGACAATTACCACAATCTCAAATTCTAACTTTAACCACTAACTTCCAAATATCTGAACACGTCAAAAAGGTTTTTTACCCCTTCAAAATTTTAGAAGTTTTACCGCATTACTATGTATTTAATTTTTGTACATGCCTGGGGTCAATGATCAAGGACACTGTGAATGGGGTCAATGATTAAGGACACTGTGAATGGGGTCAATGGAATATTAGGTTTGTAGCTGTTGATCTGAAACATCGCTTCTTGTGAATCGTCCTAAACAAAATCCACTACAGAGTGCAAAAAGACCTAAAATCATCATTAAATTTTGAAGTTTTAAAAAATTAACATTGATTAGATTTAATCAAAAAGACCTAACATCATCACATCATCATTAAATTTTGAAATTTAAAAACATTAACATTTACTAGATTTACTTTTTAAGATGTTGTCATATTTTGTTTTCCAAATTCAGTAATTCTCATCACTCCTGATTTCTCAAATGAATTTTCATTTTTATGTTCAGTAAAAATATTGAAACATCATGAACGAACTTGTAGAGGCAATTTTCTTTCGCAGCAATCAAGAAGCAAATCAACAGAAAAATGTTTTCATTCTGACCGTCATGTCGGGTTTTCTCCTGGCTGTCATCATGTTTATTGTCATCGCTCTCCTGTGTTGGACACTTCAGCTAAATGGATATTTAGATAATGCCGTGCCATTCTTGAAGTTGTCACTTAGTCTTCGGCTTACGCTCTTGAATGACATAAAATGGAAAAATCAATGGGAATGACTATAAGAAGTATTTTGTGAGGATCTCCAACATCCAGAGCAAAACAAGTTGTTGTTTATACTTTAAGACTGGCATGTTATGTGTATAATTACATGTACTTGTTGAAGGGTAATAATACACTTTGGAAACATCAAACTTGCATACAATCTGTTAAATAATTTTATAAAATGACTGGATTAATTATAATAATATTAATAATAATGCTGATACTGACAGGAGGAGGAGGAGAAGGATGATGATGATGATGATTGTACCATAATTATACTAATAATTTTAATGATGATAGTACCATAATTATGATGAGGAGGATGATAGTACCATAATTTTACTATTGCATATTTCAATGCTACAGAAATAGACCAACCATATTATCACTTGTCACCGGTACAATCTAAAACTTTCATCCCGGCAAAATTAAACCAGTAACAATTCTCAGATATTTGAAGGCTATGGACTTGGCTAACAATTTGTACCAAGTGACCATTTACCGCTCGTTGGATGCCACTTGCTCTGCACGGTCTCCACTGACACTTTCAGTCTCCAAGCTTTTAGGAGAACCATACTGTTAAGAGTCAAACAATGTCAGTGTTGCTTACTGAATGGTGTCTGGTGTTGAAGTCATTGAAGATATTCCCAACAGATGATTGTGAAAGTCTCCAGTCTCCAGGATAATATAGAACTCTATTTGTCTGAATCAATGCAAAGTACAAGCCCAAATTAACTGTATGAGTGCAAGCCCATATTTACTGTATGAGTGCAAGCCCATATTTACTGTATGAGTGCAAGCCCAAATTTACTGTATGAGTACAAGCCCAAATTTACTGTATGAGTGCAAGCCCAAATTTACTGTATGAGTACAAGCCCAAATTTACTGTATGAGTGCAAGCCCATATTTACTGTAAGAGTACAAGTACAAATTTGTTGCATGATTACAAAACCAAATTTGTTGTATGAGTACAAGACCAAAATTACTGTATGCATGCAAGGCCAAATTTACTGTATGTGACAAGTAAAGATTTGTTGTATGAGTACAAGCCCAAATTTACTGTATGCATGCAAGGCCACATTTACTGTACAAGCTCAAATTTATTGTATTCATTTTAAAAGCAGATAACTGTAATGGGATAGTAAACCAAGCTGACAAGTGACTCTGTGAACTGAAACTGACCCAGTAAACCTATCACTCCTGCAGTCATTTAATCAATAACACAGAAATTGGATGTCCAGGACAGTGCTCAGTACTCTCCTCTTTGTGATGCAGGACATCGTTAACGGGGAAAAAATAAATTGTACCAAATATTTGGAAGCCCAACATTTGCGTTTAAATCAATACGGGACAGAAGCTGTACTTTAAGGATACACCTTTATGTCCTTACTGTAACGTGTGTCCAGATCGATAAAACAGTCATTACCGTGTGCAGTCTTATTGCTCTATCCAACAGTGTAACCGGTCCAAGGTCAGGACTGTTTAAACCAGAAACACATGGAGTTTCAGGAGCAGATCTTAGTGTTGGCATGGAATGATTACAAGAAGACTAGGTTCCATGGAAACAGACGTGTATAACCTATTCTTCTTAAATTCGAGATTCTGTTGATTTAATTCTACATTAAATTTGCTTTGGCAGAATTAGATTCAAATTTCTTGCCAAAATCTGCATTGTTCCCAATGGCAAGTAATTTTTCCATTTGTTTAAGACATTTTGTGAAATTGTTAATGGAAATTGGTGTTTTGTGATCTGAACTGTTTAAGTTTCCAAGATCAATACTTTTGTTTCCTTGTCCCAAAATAAGCTTGCTCCCAAATGTATAGTTTGTTATATTTCAATCTCAGTGCATTACATGTTTAAGTGTCATTGGTTGAAATATCCCAGCTCAATAGTAAACCATTGTAAGTTTGTTTTATGATAGCTAATACTTCACAGTCAGGGCTGGGTTGAAGCTAGTTGGACCAACTGCTCCCATTTAGGCCCAGCCTCTAAGGAGGCCCAGCCTCTAAGGGGGCCCCAGACCAGGGTGATCTATCCTTCTTGTTTGAGTTTTATTGGGTGTCTCTGTCCTGTTTGTAGCACCCTCTAATTGGGCCCTGTCAGAGTAGCCTACTATTTTGACTCTGTGGGGCTTCCGGGGAATGATGTGGCCTCAGTAACCCAATGCTTGTCGTACAAGGCGACTAAAATTGGGATCTTTTGCTTTCTCTTTCTTACTATCAATCCTGTGTTGTCCCTTTTCCTCTTGCACTCACATTGCCCTGTGGCTGAAATATTGCCCCCTGCAATGTAAAAATCCATTTCACTTACTCACCTACTATTTGGTCCTGCTGTTCCTAAAACTGATCCTGCTTGTCTTTACAACAAGACTTTTATTTATTTTGTGACTAAAAGTATCTTAAATAGCAAAATATAGTTGAGCTTTCTTTATAGAAGTGCTACTACTATCCTTCTGTTTCACCAGCTAGAGCACGGAATGGCTATGTCAAACACTCGCTTGCTTGCTAGTTGTGAGAAAATATTGGAAATGTTGACTGAACTTCTGTCCAGAGAAACCCAATCATTGACATACAGACTTCCATCAGACATTTGTAAACTGATTTTTCAATAACCAGCAGTTAGATGTTTAGCAGACTTGTACCAGGAAATGAAATTACCGGCCGTCGAAGTCTGAATAAGTTTCCAAACAAGGTCATACTGACTTAGCAACTGCTGAACCATTTGAGACATGTACGGTGCATGGCTATAATTATATCACCACTATTTTCTACTCATGAAACAGAGCAGGAGAAAATATTGCTCTTCTGGGAATAAATGTCCTCCCCAAGCTGTGGTTCATGTTCGCCTAACAGAGAGCAGAATCATACATTTCTATAGCTTGACTCTGATCAGGGTCGTGACAAAAGTCTTGTACGAGTGGAATATACACAACAGAAAGGAAAGAGCAATCTTTTCAGCTGCATTTATTAAACCAAACTCACAGCAACCAGACTAAGTTTCAGAATCAATGATCAAATCACTTTACAAAATGGTCCAAACTGTTTCCCCAGATAGACTTTTATATTACAGATGTCAATTTATACAGGTGCTTCACAGTTCTTGTACCAGCCCATTGGATTTAATACATCCAAGTTGAAGTTACACAATAGTAACCCTATAGTTGTCCAAATATAATGAACTGCAGTGATGGGGGCATCTGAAGGTGTGAAGTCTGAGAGGAGGAGCTTTCCCAGGAGTTTTTCAATAAGAACAAAAATAATTTGTCCAAAATAGTTGTAACATAACTGTTTCACATACTAACTGTCCCAGCACTGGCTTAATTCTGTCCTTACACCTGACTTATAAAAAAGGGAGAACTTTAGAAAGGGAACTTTCTAGACATGTACAGAAAATTTGATAAGGAAACAACCGGTCAGTCAAAGACATGTGATCAAATAAGAGTCATCTAACAATTCTAGAAATTTCTACGCTGTTCCATTTGTTTACGGTTGTGAACAAGGTATTACAACATATCAAAATGCACCCGTCTCTCTCATTAAACATAATACACATTAAAAGATCACATTTTACATTGCAAGAGTGACATGCATATAATGTTACATGACCAACGTGTTTGTCACTGTTTGAAACTAAGTGCTTTGGAAATGTTGATAAGACTTCATATCTGATTTGTTTCGTCTATTATTTTCAGACCCTTACGTGAAGGTATGGCTGATGCAAGGAGGTCAAAAGGTCGAAAAGAAGAAAACAATCATCAAGAAACGTTCCCTCAATCCTGTATATAACGAGTCTTTTATATTTGACATTCCTTGGGAGAAAATGCGAGAGACCTGTCTTGAGGTGTCTGTGATGGATTTCGACAAGCTTGGACGCAACGAACTCATCGGCAAGGTCATTCTCGGGGCCCACAGCGGACCAATGGAAACAAGGCACTGGAATGACATGATTTCCAAACCTCGACAGCAAGTGGCACAGTGGCACCTCCTAAAAGACTGATGATGGGTCAAGGTCGCCAAGTGGGATAACTCTAGATATGAAAGTAATCTCACTGCGTCTCCAATTTCGGGGAGGAGTAACAGTGGAACTGTCAAAGGATTATCAGTGCATGGATAACACCAAGTTGGAGTTCCTTTGAGTGAACGCATACTAGGAAATCTCCATTAGGAACATAGATTAGTCATGTTATGTGACTATGTCCTGTGACTGTGTACAAACAGTGAATAACACCTACCATTGTGATATAGTCCTAGTTGTGCACTTAGTAAAGGGAGACAACTACTACAAATACCAGCAGCCTTCAACAAAGTTTTCACACCAGGATCATCAGATACCATATTTTTGTCACAAGGGTCCTTTGTATTCTGTTCATACTGGAGGCTGAGGTATTGGTACAAGACATACAGTGTAATGACAGATACTGGTCTTGCATGTACAATCTTTGGAGGCAAAACATATGTTATTACAATTCTATAAACATGGATTACAATACAGTTCCAAGCAGTAATTTTATAACAATCCTAGAAACTAGATGTTGCATTCTGGGAAACAGATATACCTATCTGTGGAACTAAGACTGTGGCTTAAGAAACCTTCAGACAGCAGCCACAGTACAAGGATTAATTCACATTCATGTATCTGGAATTGGTGTCCATTCATGTCAAAGTGGAATCTGTGTCTGGAATAGACTGGGGATATTCCATGCATTTCCATGCCTGCCAAAACAGATGTGCATCTGAGTCAATGAAAAACAAGTCACTGGTCTCAGTACAGTCTTGAGGTCACATTTGTTACACCTGTAATTGGGAAAGTGTCTCTTTTCAAGAGGTCACTAACAGATCTTTCTTTTTGAGTTTGTTGTAATTGGAAAAATCGGACTGGTTGGTGTGTTTGACCTTACCTATACGGTTTCATGTATAAGTCTTCTTGCAATAATTTAACCAGACTTTATAGTCGACGCTTAATATTTATGCATATGTGTCTATAGCCTCGCTTTCATTGTCATGTCAAAAGTCATGCATACGGTCTTAGACAGTCAGGCATTTGATTCGATGCTGCATTAGGTCTCTTATACATAACGTTTGACATGACAACAAAAATGTTGCTATACACAAATGCATAAATATTAAGAGTGGTCAATTGGCATTTATTTCTTGTTTTGCCATATGTTTTTTTATTTTATTTTTTACTGGATTATTTAGAGATTAAAAGGGTTGAACCGTAGCGTGGAAGCTATATTTATGGATCTGTAATATATGTACATGTACCTTCTCTGAAACTAGAGTTCAATTTGGAATGTGTGTGACCATCTTCAGTGAAGTCCATTATGCAGAGGCCAGACAAGTTTATAAATTGTTTTTACCCAAGTTCAGAAAATAACATGTTATCTCCCTTTGTTCAAGTACTTGTACCAGCTTAAACTGGCAAATCGATTGAACACTTTGGGACAATCTTGCCCTGATGATTAATCAAGTAGCCATCACAACAAAAACATAGTACAAAACATCCAAAAATTCAAACTTAAGATAATGAATTTATTGGACCTCAACAAAATTTCTAATTTCCCTTCCTTTTTGATGGCAATTACTACAATTTCGATTTCCAACTTTAAGCACTAACTTCCAAAATTTCTAACTCATCAAAAAGTTACTATTCCCCAGCCCCTTCAAAGTTTTAGAAATTTTACCGTACACAAAAAAAGCAAGTAGCTGGAGTACTTCATATAATGGGAAACATTGTAAGGTGGTGTTTTCCAAACCTATTTGGCTGCTACCCTAAACACAAAAATTGTTTGGTCTGGAAACCCTCAGGGCCGAAACATGAACCATACTGCAACCCTCTTGAGCATCCTTGACATAGAATATTTTTGGTCTGGCGACCCCCAGGGCAGGAAAGTAAAGCATCTCTAGGAGCATCCCTGCAACTCTCATTTGGCTTGCCGCCATGGGCTTTATAGAACCAGTGGTATAATGTATGCACAAATAGAGGAAATCATTTTTTTAAATCTAATGTACAAAAATGATTACCCCAAAGAGTTTCAAGCAATTTGCAAAATATTTCTATGATATTTAAAGCTTTAGAAAAAAATCTATTTTTTCTGAAGGTTTGTTTGTCTAAAAATTCTTTTTGACATGTACAATTTCTCTTGACATTCAGATACAGTGATTTAATTATATAATTTTTATTTTATATAATTGACAGATATGGAGTGCACTGATTTGTTTGAATGGACATTACAAATTTTAAATTCTAATTTTAGTTCCATTTATATACGATAATGTAAATAGCAATATATTTATTTAAACTCCATCCAACGTATTTGTTTGTATTCAGTGTAGTGTGCTCTATGTACATCTTGGTTTAAAGGAATAAGTTTATATCTAATCAGAAACGATGATTAATACAAATAAATGCTTTGTGCATTTAGTGTTTGCTACTCGAAATATTTGGTGAAAGGTAGATGTTTACAGGGACCTTGTATATGGTCTTATATTTATAAATATAGGTGTTTTTATAATAAAATCATTGTAAAAACCAATCTGCTACTGACATCAGAACGCTATGGTCACTGACAGATCTTTTCGTTATGTACTAGTTTCTGTATATGATTAACGAAACCAAAATGCATTTGTGTTAACCCTCGCTATGCCGAGTTGTCAGCTTTCAAAGTGTATGTGTGGGCGGCTTGATCCGGGATTCTTTGTGTGCTTGGTGTGTGTGAATAGGCTGCGTGTCTGCAGTCACCATTTTCATCCAATACCAGAAATGAAAGAGAAATATACTTGTAGCCTAAAGGATCAACTTTTTAGATGACATCATGTAAGAAACAAGGGGTCAGGAGTACACGCCAAAGATGTATCACCAATGTGAGCTAACACTTTTTCATACATTTTGAGCCTATTTTGAGCATAGACCTTCACAGAAAATGGTCAGTGACTCCATTATACAAAATACAGGGGGACCTTGCTCATTCGATGTATATATATAGTAGATATGTCAATATACATACTTATATATATTTTGTACAGTGGCAAATTTGCATATATTCACTTGTGAAAATAGAATAGACATCAATGAAATCTGGATTCTTGTCACCTCATCATTAGAATCATTTAATTAACGAAAGCTGTAACTATTTGGGGGGATGACATCCTGGTAGCCGACAGGTCAAGTTATCTGTCAGCCTTGTGAGTTGTGGGTTCGAATCAGACCTAGTTGAGCTTATATTCGTTTGACCATGGTTTTAACTCATAGAGCATTGGAAACCACATAAAGTGAAAACTCTTTTTGCCCATAATCCAGAACAGAAATTAAGGTACATGAGAATCAGAGAATCAAGAAAGTAACAGTAGATTGGACTGATCTAAGGAACTAATTTCTATTTCAAGGCCTTATAGTTTTGTGATCACCAATATAGTCATGGTTCTGTTAGATTCTAAATACTACTACTGGATAATTAATGCTAGCTTTGTAAAAGAACAAGGACTTCAGTCTCCAGATCACACAAACAGGTGTCGGGTGTCGTTCAGTAATGTCAAGTTAAGAAAATTGTCAGTGTCACGCAAATATTATTACCAAGGCCTTGCAAATATGTACATGGTCCATATAAACGAAAATGTAGGTACATGCATGAATTTTTCTTTTTGTTTTACGTTTTCTTTCAGTTTCTATATCATCAGCTAGTAGAATCTGTCATTGTACAAAAACTGTAAATAATGTTATGCTCTAACAGTATTTATTGAGTTTCAAACTCCTCTCTCCAAGTCAACCAAACAGTTCCATGTAATGCAATCCCGGATTTTGTACAGGTCTTGAGGACTATTTTTTATTGCTGTTTGGCAGAAGCAGGACGCTACACGATAATACACTCGTGGTATCTGAATAGTAAACAAAGTATAATTCAAGAACTTTTGTCATCATCCTGTCAGAAAAGATCGGTTCATTGAAATAAACCAAGGTTCAGTTTCATTTTTCATGAGCACACAGAATTGTTGACAAACCTGTTTTAGAGAGATGTACAATGCAATACATGCCAGTCTATTGTCTATGTCGACTCACTCACTCATCACTTGTGCTTGTATCATCACTCACATCATCTCCGTGTAAGGTGCCTCATGAGTCACACTAATTTTATCACGGTTCAAAGGTTGTCAGTAGAACAATAACAAAATATTTTTTAAAATTACGGATGGCACAGAGTGAGTAAAAGTCTGTTCAACATTGCAGTGGTGCCTGTTTGCAAAGACAACTCATCTGAAAAAAACATCTTGAACACATTGTAAGCCAAATACGGTTAAAATATACCACCCAAAAGATATTTAGGGTCAAACGTGGTGATAACAATATATTATTTAAATGAAGCTGTGCATCCCAAATCCACATGCCAGTGTGTGCATGTTTACAATGACCATGAACACAGAGCAAAGTTTCCAAGAATTGATTCATCTTCAGCCTTAAATTTTCACCTTACCTGTAATTAGGTAACTGGCAAATGTTCAGTACTAACAATTTTGTATGAAAACAGCCTTTCTAAAAATATGCTGACATGGCTTTTTCTGGCAGTCCTTCAAACAGCAAAATCAATTACCTGTACATCAGTTGATGTTTATATCAGATTTAAGCCTGAACTTTTTTTGAATAGTAGTATATTTATATTTAATATTCATGTCAGTGTATAACTAGATGAAGAAAGGCTGAAAAAGGTGCTGTAAATGTCTTGGTGTCTTGTCAAAGTGTACAGGCTACGATGGAACATTATTTGGATGAGGAAGTTTCTTCAGTTTGGAGAATTGAATTCACACAGCAAGATCATTTTGCAGATCCAGTATAAAGTTTGATGCTTTTATAGTGATGTGTAACATGTCATTTGGATGAAGTAAAGTAAATTGAATCCAGCTGGCCAGTCCAGGTTAGGATGATCATGCTGCATGCAAATACATTTTGATATGGCGTAGAGAAGAAATAATGAACCATCACTGCCGCCTCCATCACCATCACCATCACAAGTCTGTGTCTGTTTAGTGTGTAGAGGAGTATCCTATTAAAATTGTTGTGTTCAGTATTGTTGTTGACTCAAATAATTGTACAAGTGGAAAATGTTGCAAAATGAAAATAAAAATACCTTGTATTAGATACAAAGTGTTGAATTGTCAATTATTGAATTTACAATTGGACAAAATTAGGCATCATTCCAAGGTATAATTAACTCCTGTCTACATCCATCAAATACCCCGGACTCACATCGATCGTTTTGCGAATTCGAGGTTTGACCAATCAGTGAAGCTTCTATTGCGAAAGCTTGTGTCCAATCATGTGGCGCGTCTCTCCTAACACTCGGCGAAGTAAAGACATTGTGTTTAAATTTATCAAGAGTTAGTTCTCGTGCAGTTATGCGACAGTTTATTGGATGTCTATATTTAGCATTTTGTGACTTTCCAATCTCGCAAAACGAGCGTCGTGAAAAGGAGTGAGTCCAGGGTAGTTGACGGATGGAGACGGGAGTTACTTATACCCTGGATGTTGAGGATGGCTACAGTGTATACACGTAAGTAAGATATAACTTCAAAGTAATCATGAAGTATCATCTCTCGACACCTTTTGTGAATGCGTGACATCATGCACAGTTGATCATCACCGAGCTGCAATGGCGAGTACATGTATAATCGGTTTTATACTCCACGCACCAGGAAACAATTTTCTCTTCAAAGTTTTGCTCAATTTTTACATGTAAAAGTGTCTTTAGACCAATTATACTTGAATTTCCTCAATAATCCTAGGTATCCTAATCCATTTCTGTTCGCAATCATTTTTATTATAATTCTGACATTACTATTCAACACTTTCGTAACGCACCAAACAAAATGTTAAAAGGATAAAATAATCAAATTGCAGGTACGCCAATCGATGTTCAGAGCTTGTGTTTCTGTTGATAGAGTAATATAATACCGTGCTGTATTTGGTTCCGATGTATTACACCAAAATTCACACTAATTAAGAGCTAATTTGCCGCACTGCATTCGGAAGTTTGTATACGTATAAGCAAACAT
>JAUELE010237726.1:0-11601 GCA_031471655.1 Diodora aspera
AGTTTGTCTCCATCATCTGGATCCTGGTTTAGGAACTTTTATGAGGATGGATAGGATTTGACTAGTGTGATCCTGCTTTAGAGCAGTTATTAATGAACTTGCTGGGGTACTAGTGATTAATTTCTCTAGAAACCGCTTAAAATGATCCAGTTAAATAATGGGATCAGAGGGGAGCAAATCTTTGCCTCAATTTTCTGGGATATAAGTCAACAAAAAGGATGGTTGTGATCCGTGTCTCCGGATCCCTCCTGCTCCTGTTGATGCAGTGTAGAGAATGGGCTTGACTCCTGTCATTCATTTGAGCAGGATGAGTAGATAGGATTAAAAAATAAAAGTTTTTTTTATCCTGAACAAGGTTTAATTAGTGGTATGATTGAAAAAAACCTTTTATTTATTATTGTACAAATTAGAACACTTCTATTATAACTTCTCCTGAACTAGCCTATGGCTTCATTTAGAAATAGGACCCCAGTAACCCAGTGCTTGTTGTACAGGGCGACTAAACTTGAGATCCTTTGCTTTCACTTTTCTTTTTATCAATCTCTCTTTTATGAACCTGAAATATTGCCCTTGCAGCGTAAAGCATCATTTCAACTCGACTGAAGCATGTACACACACACACTCCCTTGTTCAGCCATTACATTGAATGCTGTCTCACAGGCACATGGATGAGGAAATGCGAGGCAGATGAGGAAAACACACCAGTTTACTTTTTGTGAAACTTTATTCTATAAATCTGGTTAAAATTTGCATATCCAAAATATGGCAAAGATGTGAACATGTTCGTTGAGTCTACAGTAAATAATTACACTCAACACTTCTCACTCCAGCAAGTATGCATGTCGTGTTGTCAGCCATTTGCAAAACTGAGACAGGAAGTAGTTGTAACAACAGAATGAACACAAAATGTTACAAACTTGAAAATAATAGTGAGTATTGTAGATATCTAGTTCAAAACACATTCCAATATTGAAGTTTGAATATAACCATAGCAGACAACACTCATTTTACAAATGGCCAATGTCTTTTGTCGCATGAAATACTTAGTCTGGAGGAGATAACGATGATGATGAAACCTGGACACCATTTCATGAAACTGTCATCAGCTTGCATCAAGCACCCACCAGTCACACTCTCAAACTCTAAACCCTCGACAAGCTATTGAAGACTGATTCATGAAATGAAGCCCGATCACTTTAGTCTTTCACAAGTCAATTTATTAAGCCTCAAATATAATGAAAGTACAAAAATAACAAAACATAAGCTCACTGCTTTAGAAATAAGCATGGATTTGATTCATTGAGCTAAACACATGAGCAATTCTACACTTGATGTTGTCCTAACTGACACTTGGAGGGCAAAAGCTGTTTGGGAATATATATTTTCACAAAACTGCAATAAAAACATACATTTCCTACACAACAAATAACTTGGTTCAAGGCACTAGGTGTTAAGTATTAAACTGAGATCTATTTTATTTCCAATACCAGCAGTTTACCACATCGGCTACGAAACTGATTACACAAAGCAGAAACCAGCTCTGCATGTAAATTCAAGATGGCAGCTATTTCCGGCTGTGACTGACCATATTTTGGCATACTAACCTGTCCATTCTTTTGTGAGGTATAACATCAGTTTAAGAAGTACAGAAAGAAGTACATTTTTCATTGTACAGAATGCGGTATAATGTATCTGGCATATTTTCAGTATAAACTAAAACAGATTCAAATCTACCCACTTAACTAGGATAATGATTTTCGGACTAGTGTGCCACATGTTTGGTTAAGTTAATTTACAAAATCATTGCAAGATATTTGACAACATGCGATTCTCTGACTGGATTTGTCATGATTATGCAATGAATTAATCTGAACTAGGCGTTATTTTTATTAAAGCTACACAAAAATAAAATCTCTGATGCTGAAACAAAGCAACAAATACACGTTTTCTTTTCCATTCTTCAGGACAACAAACTGAACTGAATTTCAGAGGATATATAATATATATATGACTAGTTTTCGACTTTGGCCTTGCATATAGAATTATATAGTGGCAAGATAAAAGTTCATAACTTTAATAAGTTTTGTACCAAATCATTTTTTCTTTGCTGAGACAAATATTTAAATTGTTTTGAGGTTTTATATATTGTAAATTATGTAATGACACTTATTTTATTCACTTTACAGTAACTGACATTAAATAACCAATCACGATTTTTATTTTCTTGTCCTCGGATGTCAAGAAAGCAGGAAAACGAATACAACAGGTTCATAAATAAATAACATCACGCATGATGGATAAATTAGAAAAATAACAATGAACTCATAAAAAAACTATATTTATACAATAATGGGTCTACCACCTTATATATACAATTCATCTACAAATGCATACTAAACAGCTACTTGAAACAGTCGTAACAAATTAACAACACTAATTACATTGGCATGAAATTAGCTCTAAAGTGAACACGGACTAATGACTATATTAATTATATTGCACAAAACCATAGCCGGTGAGACTAATCGTTCCGCTTCCGTATTCCACTCTCCACATTCGCCTAGCAGAGCGTCTTCAAGTATGTTGTAGAAAAAATATTTTTATGGAGTAGTTCACTATAGATTTAATGCTTTTGTCCATAACTTTTTTGCATAAACTCATAGATTTTTGTCCATGCAATATAACCATTTCAGTTCAAATATTTTATTCATTCATTTCAAATGTAAAACTGAACTATGGTTCTGATATTTTATTTTAAATAATTTGAACAAAAATGTTAACAAATACTGAATGTTTGTCAAAAAACGTTCAAGTTTATTGGTTTTTTTTGTTAAATAAGGATATTTGAATCATGACTGCCGTAAGAGGACTGTCACTCGAACACTAACGAGGGTCACACTGCTGCACACGCCCCCCTCCATGCAGATAGGTGATGAAAGACTAAGGTGACATGAGATTGTGACGCATGATCAGACTTGGTCAGATTCACCAATCACGGCTTGTAGTTCATTGAGGTCAAGGCCGCCTTTCAATGTCCTTCGCACTGAAAATATATTAAAAAAATAATCAGTATTTTTTTCTCCAAATTTTATCACATTTGGGTATGTTTTTCATTTGGCTAAATTATTAATTCAGAAGAAAATTTCTAAACTTTTTTCAATTTGCATATAAAGCTTTATTCTGAGGAAGCGGGTGAGGTAGAGGAAGACATTTAACAGCTGCACAACACAGATGACACTGTGACCAACATGTTTTTAAAAAAAATATCAACTGAAGTGACTTGAGCAGATTTTTACCAAAGTAAACCATGAAAGACAGATTTTGTAAAATAATAACATGAAAATTTCATATCAACACTGTAGCAACATCACACATCACCTTGCAGCTATCAAGAAACAAAAAGCGGCCAACAAACAACATGCAAACAAAAGAAAATGAAACTATTTGAAAGAAATAAAAAGTTGATACCAAAATATTTATTAATTTTGAGACATGCATTTATTTGTTTTTTTCATTTGTTAGTTCCGTTGAAAACCATTTTTATTACCATATTTTATGTTAAAACAGGCCTCAAATATAACCCAAAAGTATTAATTCCCAAAAAGAAAAAATGTTCATCAGAACCTGAAAGTACATTTCAAAATTAAATATTCTTTTTTAAATTCATGGTAATCATTTGGGATTTTGTTGAATTGTCAGAATTAAGTTTTTAAAAAAAGATTCCCCCTTTGTTCGGAGTCCACTGAATTTATTCTAAAATGTACCGCCGTAAAATTCATTTCAGTGTACAGTAATTATACTAAAAGAGCGCCATCCAAACCTTCGAATCTTTTTACACATATCTTTTGGTAGCAATTTCCAATTTTAACTTTATCAAAGATCATTAATTTCCAAACATTCGAACATGTCAAAAAGTAATCATTTTTCTCGCTTCAAAATTTTAGAAGGTTTACTATAACTTAAAATGTTTTAAACAAAATAACACCTCAAGCCTGACACTTTTTGATGTTTGATGGTTAATTGTATCAAATTCCTTGAAACCATTGTTAGTCATTGATTCAGAAATGCCCAATTTACCAAAATAGTTGAAAGCATTTTGTGAAAGAGTCCCACCTTGTTCGTTACACACATCTAGGAACTGCCAACGAGGCACGCGCGTTCCTTACCCGTAAACCTCGAATGCTCCCCTTCAGAACAAACAAGTCAAATATGAATTAAAATGAATTTCGACTTACGGTAAAATAAGATCAAGCACTATTTCAAGCCAAAAGTCGTTACAGCTATTGGTGCCTGTGCTTTTGATCAAAGATTATTCAAAATCGTTGTGATTAAATTATATTTGTTGCATTGAAACAAGTTTTAACTTCCAAATTTGTCATTTTCACTCCAGGTTTATCAAAGAATTTGCACTACAATTCTGCACCAAAGGGTTTCTCTTGAAACGGGTATCTCAAATAATTTACCTGTTCTATGCAATTATAATGTTTTCATATTTATGTGTGATATCGTCCTGCAGACCGATTTCAGTTTTTCTCTAAATTTAAAAAATGTAACCTTACAAAAAAAAATTGAAAAAGAGAAAGTTTGAAAACAAATACAGAAAAATGAAATAAAAGTAAGATCTATCTAGTTTTAAAACAACATATACACTCAAAGCCATTAAAAATGCAATCTGAACTTAAGCGCCAATTTCCGTTTTGAGCAAATTTAGAAATTATTTATATGCAAAAACATTGATGTACCGGTACTGTTATAGTGTTGTGCAATAACTTACAATAAAACTTCTAAAAGTTTGAACTAAAAAAAAACCAATTACTTAATGTGATCGAATTTTTTTGCTGAAGATAACAATCAACTTTTTTTTAATTATTAGAAGTTCAAAATTTTGGAAGTTTTACCATATGTTTAAATTTCAACCACTTTGGATTTTTGTGTGAATTTTATATATTCTTCAAATACGTAAATGAAATGTTGCCATCTGAAAACTGAATTGCATTTGTATTGGCTTTGAATGTACATGAAAACATTGTCAAGACATTTTGCAACAATATATATATATATATTTAGTCTTCATCATGCCAGCATCCCTACTCCAGACTCAGGGGCAAGATTGACACTTGTCAAGGATGGGGGAGAGTCTGGATGCTTTAACGTGTTTTTAGTAATCTTCCAGCCACACAGCCCAATTTCTGGGTTTCAAAGATGTAACATTACGCCTTCCCGTCGAGAGGAATTTTAATACCAAAGTCTCACCTAGAAGGAAAATTATTTTTTATTTCAGTTTTTAGGGCAGGGATTTAGAGAAATGTTTTCAAGTACCATAAAATTATATATCATTTTAACATTATCTAAAGATAAGCAGATTATCCAATGACTATGTTCAATGTAAACAACCAATCAGCAGCCAGATTATTAATGACTGCATTCAACCAATCAACAGCCAGCTTTTATCACTATCAACAGTTATCAGTCAGATTAAGAGAACTTTAGCAAGAGAACAAGAAAAACCTGCAAGAAAAGTGCAAACATCACAAACAAACAATCGGTCAGTTGATGTCCAGTGGAAGGACGAACTCTATTATCTACAGAAAAAAACAATCAGTGAAGAATGATGGATGAATGGAGAAATGAAAGACAGTGATGGATTCCTACTGTTCAGGGTTTTCGAAGGACCTGGGTTGTAAAACAATTTTGGTGCTGGAAACATTGGCTTTAACTTGAAAACTGCACAATTTGAAGTAATTTGCTACAAACTAAATCTGAAAATTTGTCTTGCTTTTTTTCCTTCTAATATCTAAACTTTCGATTGTAACCAATGTAGAAAATATCAACAGTATCAGAAAGTGCGAGAAGATTGACAGATAGTGTTGGGATTTTATTGTGAAAAGGCTCATTGACAATGACCTTCGTTAACTATAAGACAGAAAGAAAAAGTCCAATTCATGAAAATCAATTTGTCTGCATTAAAACAGGCTGATTAAATGCCAATTTTGGAAAGTACAGAAGAAATTAACGAGAAAAAAGAAAGTTCAAGTAGCAGTCTCTTGAAGATTGCAGGCCAAGTGTTAAACAAAAATATTCTTGAATTTTCACTTAAAAAATATGAGACCCACTTGACGAATTGTTACTACCATGTAAATGTGTACAGTATAATAATTATTTTTATTTTTTTTAATTCCTAACTTTTACGACAAATCTATATTCATACAACCAAAATCAGCTTATAGGAAATCAGTTTTTTATTTTATCCTCAAGAAATGAGCTTAAAAAGTCCAACCCCTATTACAATCTCACCATTTTTTTTTATCTGACGATTTTCAAAAATAAAGCTCAAATCTTTTAGAGGACAATTCTTCATTCTAAATGTTCATAAACTGTAAGGCACTGATTGAAAAAACGCAACATTTTCGAATTTAAAAAAAAGTATCATTTTCAGAGTGAGATAAGCAAAGCATGAAAGATACAGAAAAACGTGTTAGTAGTAGCTAAACTAGTGAACATAAAAGGCAGACATTATGCCAGAATGCTTATTAGTTCATTCCAAGATGAAAACTGACATTATTCTAATAACATTAAATTCATTCGACATTTAACAGCTTTGTTACACACTCAAAATGCTATTAAAAATGAGATAAAAGTTTAAACTGGTCATTTGACAGACTACTGAATTAAAAACCCTGATAGTTAACCATAACTCAATCTGACTAAAAGCATGTCATTTTCTTTCACTGTTACTACAATGGATCTGGGTACATGGGTATTGGGGTTGCATCAGAGCAAGCTTCACTAACTACTGCGGAATTGATTTATTTGCATCTCTGAAGTGGGATGATATTTCAGTGATAATAATATTGTAATAATATTAATTAGATGCCAGACCCTGGTTTTTCGGCAATCTTTCAGTTACATCACCATGGTCTCATCACGTCGGCGTTGGGGCTCCTCTCTCTCCGGGTTGAAAGAGGTGTGCCCGGACAGAACTCGAACCACAACCGCCAAAGCTGACAGGTTGCTGGGCCGATGTGCTAACTACTGCCCAATCCCGTGCCCCAAACAATCGGAAGAAACCCTTCAATCTGGCACCAAAAATATGTCCCAAATATTCAAACTCATGATTATGGGTCAACACACTAACTACTGCACTAATCGAAGCTGAAAATCAAAATGTGGACTACTGCTGCTAAGGGGACATAACTCCAATAACCACTATCCCAGGTCTTCTTTTGAAGCAACAGTGAAGCAGTGAGATACCCTTGACTCAGATTGATAACGAAAAATGATAAGACGATGTGTGAGAATGCGAGATGAAATGTGAGAATGTGACGATGATGATGTTCCGAGCTGAACAATGCTACACAGAAAGTTTAAACAGCATTCCAACATGGCCGACTGTGCATGGTCAAGTTACCTAATAATCACTGTCCCAAAATGCTGAAAGACCAGAGAATAAACACTGTAGTCACTTGCAACAACACTTAACCATCACTATAAACTTTTCTTTATCGTAAACTAGGATAAAACTCTCCACATGTAATCTCTATTTTCTAATTTACCACTGCTTCTGTGCAGCAAAGACGCAGTATTCTCTAGCTAAAAAGTTCAGTTGAGAGAAAATAACAATATCATAAAAGCAAATTAATTTTGCATATACCTTTAAAATTGCAATATATAGTTGTTAACAATTCAGTTATCCTTAAATGTTTGAGATTTAAACCTTGTTTTATTAAAATGAGGTTATTTTTTCTTATTTCATTATTTTTTTAAATTCATACTTAAATTAAATTTGTATGTTTTCAATTTTAGAAGTAGAAAGTGACAAACGCAATGCACAGGACAGTCAAGTTTTGAAATTAGTGAGAAAAATTCAAAACAGAATTCTGTAAGAATTTACAGATTAAGGAAAAACTTATTAAACAAAAAGAATATTAGAATGTTTAATATAATTTTTATCTTGGGGGTAACCAAGACTGAATTCATATTAATTATACTGCAAACAATGGATAAAATTATGAATTAAGTAGATTGGAAGGAATTATGAAACAGTCACATATCTAACCGTAGATAATAGCCGATTAAGACGTTTAATGAAAGTTTGGAGTTAAAGCGAAGCTGAACTTTCATAGAACAGATGAAACAAACTTTACATATAGGCTACTTGTGATCTTCTAACTGCCTCAGTAAGTCCAAGAACACATGTTTTTCTTAGCGTCTAACAAAAGCTTTCATGAAAATAAATACAAAGTATTCATTTAGCTGTAAGCATTAAAATAGTGGCACCTAAAGATGTAACCAAATAGGCACTGAAAAGATAACATTTTGGTGCATTCTCACTATTTCAGCCACTTGACAACACACACTGATTTCATTCATGGTGAGAGGAGAGTGACTGGGTTGTATTTTCAACATTGCTAACATCAGTGAACACCCACCCAGTTGCCCCCCCCCCCCCTCCCAGTTGCCCCAGGCAACTGTCTGTGCAACAAGTCAGCCCTGGAGTCTGGAAAGATGTCTGGAAAGGGGTGCAATCTCAGTGCTTGTCCTAGATGCCCTTTCCTGTAGATACGCCACTGTTCACCATCAGGCCACCATATCTGGCAAGCACTGAGGAATTGGATGACCTTAGACAAGCTTTGCTAACCTATCCATCCAGGGGCAGCGGAAGCAATTTCATGTGGGGAGGGGAGGGAAGCGAGGAGGGTTGGTTGGTATCACAAGGTAGTACAGCGCCAACAGGTTCATAAACGCCCCCCGAAAATTTGACCCAAAATGGGGGCTCAGCCCTCACCCCATGAAAAATGGACGGACTCGAGATCCCACTCCCTGCTTCTGCCACCAATGCATCCTATCACCCCTTGACAGGTTGAAAGCTAAGACCTCTCTAATTTCGCCAGTTTTGATCAAGGAACCAGATTGAAATCAGAGTGTAATACCAACCAGCAGCACAGTGAGAACACACCTTGTCGGACAGGATGTGCGAGGTAATCATGAAAAGGGTGCTCTTTAGTTTTGAGAGATTGAAAAAAACTAAGTTAAAGAATTCTGAGTTTTAAACTTACAGGACTTTCTCTGGCTCCGAGATCGTCTTCTCTCCCGGGGTACCCGTGTAGAGGGTGCCGTCGCTGTACGGACACAAGCCTCCAGGATTTCATCATCACCCGTGTCATACATTTCCGAGTCCGTCGTCATACATGATCCCTTTCCAGAACCCAAGCTCCTGGCATCTGCATTTCATAATATGTGTTGTTCAAGTAAATGTGTCCCCTCATTAAGGTGTTGCATTGAGAAGTATGTAAAGGACATGAATTCAGCGTAGTTTTGAATAATCTTTCAACTACATCACTTAATGAACATTGTATTTTGAGGCCAAATCTAACGACATCAGTATCAATAGGCTAGAGTCAATATGCATACAGGTGGATTCAAGGATCTGCTGCCCCACTCCTTTGAAAGTCATATAAGTGTACTACAATTGCCAATGGATTGGTTAGTTGGTTGGATTTAAAGTGCAACTCAACAACCTTTCAGCCAAATGCCCACGTTTGCCATTCGAGTGTAGAAGGAAAACCTGCATCAGTGAAGCTGGATGAGTTTGATGTCATGAAACCTGCGAGCTACGGCTGATACTGATGAACCAATGTTGATACTACAATGTGGCAGCATGAGGCCAACTCTCAACCAAATGAGATACCCTGCAACTCCTGGGCCCGTATGCATGAGCTGGTAGTAAGCCCGTAGCGCAGTAGTAAGTGGCAACGTCGGAAGTAATTTATGGTTGAGCTCTATGGGATGCGTGGGCACCTACTTCCGACGTTCGCTACTACCAGCTCATGCATACGGGCTCTGGGTGTCATTGCATGAACCAAGAGCCTAATGCTCCTTCTGTTCCAGTGACGATTGAAACCAAGACAACAGACACGTACCTATCCTCTTCCTGCTCCTCTGTCCAGGGAGACCTCTTTCATCTGCGCTCGCATACCCATTCTTCAGTAACTTCTGAAGGTCATCATCTTGACCTTCCTTGGGCTTGGCAAACCGATCAGTCTGCAACAGATTATTTCAAACTTCTAGAAAGAGAGAAGACCAACACGATGGGTAAACATCTTCCAAAAATCTAAATGTACAGTATCATGTCAGAAAGATCCCCAATTTAGATCAGCACGATGGGTTTAATTAGATTTTCCAAAAACCTAAATGTACAGTTTCATGCCAAAAAGAACTTTACACAGGGATGTAGTAAAGGTAGAGAACGACCAGTCTATTTAAGATGTCAGGCAGTCAAACTAAAAAAAGAAATTTTGATTTTGAAGGGTAACGTATGGTGTTTGCCGATTTCAGGGTATTAAGCTCAACAGCCGGTGAATTTTGCCGGCTTCCGATTATTATCTACATCTTGCTACATCTTCCTTGCATGTTGCAATAAACTGCGATGATCTAACTATCATCAGATTCCCACCTCCATCTTAGTTGCCTTCCACAAAAACCAAAAGAGTAAAATGATTACCTCACTATTCACCTAATCTTTGGAAATGACATCTTCTATCTCTACAAGGTGTCTTTTGAAAGAATTGAGATGATGTTTTACATTTCGAGATCAATATTCAGTCAAAATGCAACATGATGTCTAAAGTGCCCAGTGGAAAAGAAAATCCATAAAAGAGTCTGGCAGAAAGAAAAGTGAAAGCAAAAGATCCTATTTTAGTCACATCATAACCCAAGCATTGGGTGGGTTACTGGAGCCCTATTTTAACTGTCCCCAGGTCACTCCCTGGAAGCTCCTGTATTTGTTTGAAAGACCTGAGCCCATGGTTAATGTTGAAAGGGGTCTGTTGCATGGTTGTCCTATTCTATGTGTCCCCGCATAACTCCCTGGAAGCTCCTAGGGTTCTCTTGGAAGACCGGAGTCAATGGTTAATGTTGAAAGGGTTTCTCCGAGATCTGCTGCAGTGTTGTAAGCTGTGTGACTCACCTCAACAATCATCTTTCCTCTTGTCTTCTTCCTCTCTCTCTGATTCGCCTTCTTCTCCCGCTGTTGCATCACCTTGTCGCGTGTGGTCCGGTACTCCAGAGCGAACTCACTGATCACCTTACAGAATTGGTTTATTCTCTGCTCCTTTGCACTATAGACAGGGAGTCCCAAGAACAAGAGGAACTTGTGATACCTGGAAACAGATACAGTCATATGTTTAAAATACAACATGGTCCAAGTATCCCTATTGTTTTCAGGGGTTATCACTTTGAGATATCAACATTTGGGCTGGTTATTTGACAATCATCACAAGGCACACTGGTTCTGTGCACGAGCTCCACATGATATGTATAGGTTAGTGCCCTGCTCGAGGGCGATATAGCATTTTTCACTCAAGCCGAATGTGAGTGCAGTAACTTCCATCTCATCCGCAGAGAGGTGGTGCTAACCGACTTACACCACATAGGTTACAGAGAGGGAGAATGATAATGGGAAAAAATCAACCTGCAAAAACCATGGACATATCGTTCCCTAGTGGTTAAATTCGCCAAGAGTTGAAAGAGTTGAAATGGTGTTTTACGTTGCAAGGGCAATATTGCAGCCATAACGCAACATGATGTGCAAGGTGCACATCG
>JAUELE010237737.1:0-11600 GCA_031471655.1 Diodora aspera
TAAACTGGGAGCCCGGGTGGTTGTGACGTGGCACCACGTGACCCGCTCTCTGCTAATTAACTGTCGGATTTTTCCGTGGCTACTCGAAACGCTCAATTGTTTTAAGCTTTTTAATGGTTAAATAATGGTTGTTTTTTCACAAAATTTTGCGTTATGCTTTAATATTATAAGTACTTTATGTACGCAAAGTTTAATTTTTTTCTGATACTCCCCTTTAAACCATATTTAGGAGAGTTGATGTATTTAAAATAACATCAGATAATGTTTTAAATAACATGATACATGAAAAAAATATTTGAAATTCATATAACGTGATCATTTGATCATTAAATAAATATATTGCATCATTTATGGCCATTTTCCACGAAATGTAATATACGTGAGGTTCTTTTGAAATATTTTGCGACAACTGTGTACGGGATGCAGATCCTATACCAATTTTTTTGACGGTAGCTCCATGGATTTTTTGTGTGTAACATTTCAATTTGATTTTATAAGTAACATTTTGTTCCACTGCTGGCGACGTCTAGGCGCGGCATTAAATCGAATGTAATTATCTTCCGGTTAATGTTACCCAGTGCCTGCAGTATTACATTGTACGAAGTCACTTACAAAAGTAACTAAATTAATGTAGCATATTTGTTTGTCTTAAGTTTTGGCGGAACATATGACATGTTCATGACGTGATATAACAGGATCTTTGTCATGAAAATCAATAGAGTTGTCGCTGAAGTTCAACTACATTTTAAAGTTTTATGACTTGTATCTAAAAAAAAAAGTGATATGTGAAGTGTAAACCCACATTGTAGAAAGTTCGCTATGATTTACACAGAAAAGGCCTCATACAGTACCAGTTATATTTACAATACAGACATCACCATCAACCATGAGTAAAATAGAGGCCAAAGATGAGATGTAAGCACTTGTTTTCTTTCTCCATAAATCTGTGACATTAGGTCGATATTTATGAGTTAGACATTGATACTTTCGATGTCCTTTTCTTGTTAGAATAATGCAATAGGGTCTCCTTATTAGGCATTTGTCATTTAGACATTGTCACTTTCGGTGTCCTTATGGTATCTTCTCATTAGGCCGACATTATAGGTTAGACATTGTCACTTTCGGTGTCCTCTTCATGTTAGGAAAAAGCAACAGGGTGTCTCCTCATGAGGCATTTATAGGCCAGACATTGTCACTTTCGGTGTCCTTGTCATATTGGGATAAAACAATCGGGTGTCTCCTCATGAGGCCAGGACAGAGAACGTTATGTCATGCAGATCGCAGGTTGTGGCATATGAATACATGTACAGTGGCATATGAAGACATGTATAATGCAATTATTTCATTAAAACTTCAACATCAAAAGTGTAACAGAGTAACATAATACTAGTTTTTTTTACAGAGAGGACTTGTAGGTTTGCATTATTACAATAGAGCGAGTTATTGAACTTTCTTAGAACAGAGGGTGACTTAGATTTAATAAGTCCATTATAAGACATAATGGCCGATGTTGTCACTTTCGGTGTCCTTTCTTGTTGTGTTTGTATATTTCTTGTTGCGTCCGCGATTGTCGGCCTCTGTGAGGATTTCACAACTTTTTACTGGGGAAAATGAAGAATTCTTCACAATTATATACTGTAAAAGCTGTAGAAATGTGTCCGATAATAAAGTTTTTTACAGTTATAATACACTACTCAAAAGACGTTAAGTGTCAAACACAGTGATAACAATATTTTATTAACAACAAAACGCAGTGCATCCGATATCCACATGAAAACATGCATATGTTGGCACACATGTCACATGCCAATGTGTGCATGTCAAAAGTGACAATCATGAACAGCACATGCACATGCTGTACAGTGTATGTGCCGATGCATCATGAATTTCACATTAAACAAATTTTCCAAAAAATCAATAACCTTCGAATTCAGCATTAAACTTTCACTTGACCTTAAAGGTAATTGGTAAATGTTCAATAGTAACACTACTGCATGAAAACATCCTTTCGACAGATATGCTTATGTAGCTAGTTCCGCAAGACGTTGAAACAGCAAAATAGAATATATCAGTTTATGCTCATATCAGATTTGACTCTTAAATTCTTTTGAGTAGTATACATACGAACAAGAGGAGGAAATGTTCAAAACTACCCCTGCATTCCCTTCAAAATCATTATGTGTTACTCTGTCCTCCCACTACCTTGACTGTCTATTTGATTAACAGCTCTGGGCCAATAGCAAATACTTACAGAAACACCAATGGATTCGCTGGAAATTAGGTACTATTCAATTTAAATATGTCTGTGCACCTGTACCCAGTGTGAGCTCTCCATAGTAATCACACCCAGAGTTCCCACTGCGTACATACATATATTTAGCCGTTATGTGTCGCTTCAAGAACCGGTCCATGGTCTAAAGGAGTTTTTACAATTTTCAGCTTTTTGCAATGTTATTTGTTTTCTAATGAATGCAAATGTCTGACCGTGTAAATTTTAACCTTGTATACTTACTTCAGTCCACCTTGTAAGAGTTCCGGCTCTTCAAATGTGACTCCTGTTTGATCAGATCAGGTGGTTTTATGCACAGGTACTCGACGATTAAGATACTAAAAAGTTCTTTAAACTACAAAGTTGGTCGTATTTCTTCCATATTTTCCTATTCTACATGTACATATCATAATATGAAGAGAAAGTTCGACAACATAATGTTGAACGTCCCATGTGCCAACCTGTTCACCTGATTTGATGTGTGGGTGGTATCGCCGTCTGGTGGACATGGACATTACATACATTGGGGAAAATGGTGGGAGTTTGAAACATAAGCCGTTGGTTAGCGCTTACGGTCGCACTTGTACATGTAAGCGTCACTCAGCTCTTTAATTATCGCTACCTATACTGTCGATTACATGTGATCGGTTTCTCCTGTGACGTTGCTTTTCAGATCGTCGGTACTTTGACGTTGGATTTCATACGTCAGTCGTTGAACTCCCGCAATCAATACACTCCGCTTTGACTCGCAGTCTCCGACCGATGTAACTGTTGGTTGGGTTGAATCGGAGCCAGTCCGGTGAGATCAGTGGATCAGTGCTGTGTTCGTTTAATCCTGAAGTTGTTAAAGACATCGCCGTGTGATCACTGGGCTTCAAACCAGCGTGTGTTCTGAGATCAGAGGTATAGTAAATCATTTTGCTATTTTCCAGGTCGTTGAGTTACAATTGAATATCTTGTTTGATCTTTCTAATAAAAGTTCTTTTGGACCCTTCCTGAGAACTTAAAAAGTTTGAGTATGTAACGCGCCTTAGGCTGAGTTGACAGGCCAGACGGATATAACCTTGGTAAAAAAAAACATTCAACAGAAAAAGCAATGTGATTTCGTATCAAGCGACAGTTCTCTTCAAAATCGTGTCCGTCTATTAAATCTGATTTTCCGTTCACAAAATAAGCATCGTGAATTTGTATTTTACAGCTGAGTCAAAATCATATAAAGAGATCGTCATCAGCGCAGTGCGCAAGCATTTTATGGGGGTACATGAGGCTGATTACATATACTCAAACCTAATACAAAAATAATGATATCAGTAATGAAAACAAGAGATAAAGACGATAGAAAACTGGTTCAATGGAACATTTAAGACCTAACATATGTTTCGTTTTAGAAAAACAGCATTTAAAGGCACTTATTGTTTTCTTCCGTAGACAATTATGATGAAGCCTCTGGAGCTCGTCTGAGTTCCTCGAACTTTAATTGTGTACCCCCGGATCATGCATCCTCTTGCTTTTCGTTAAGCTTTACTTCAAGGAAAAATGTAATTACAGTTGGTGTGAAACTTCAGAGCTCTGCTTAATGGCCACCAAAAACTCAAACAGAATGGATATAACAGGATATTTGTTTTAAGTGTTTCCTTCAAACTATAATTTTCCCCGCTCCCCACTAACCTAATCTACAACATTACCCTGTAACTGAAAGTTTTATCAAGGAAGAGAACGATATTCACTCATGACCTCGAACCGAAGTCTGGGACTTACGCCAGTAAATTTGCAGCAATCAGTTGCCCTCTTTTCAAGTCAGATAATCTAAGGTAAAAGTATTAACAAATTGAATATCCCAGTGTCAGTCGAATAGGTGTGGTCCAGACGGCAACATTCCTTAGTATATCTATATAGCTTTTCCAAAAAGGGGTCTGGTCTGGTCCCCCTGACACTCCCCCCACCCCACCCCTACGTACCCTCTTTGATGTCATCTTCCAATAGCGATTTTGCTTGTGCATACGTTTCAACATCTAATTTCGCGACTAGTACATAACGGAGATCGTTACCAGGTCATTGAATTGTCCTCAGTGTAACAAATGTATTTGTCATAGTTGAACGAATAGCGGTAAATTGCATACTTTTGAAATATAGGTCAGGAACAATTTTTAACGGAAAAATTAATACTATTTCAAAGATCTGAATTTATATGCAGAAATGTCTACAGTTCATGTAACTTGAGCTTCGGTTGAAGTTTTCTGTACCTTGTCATACCCTCTTTGCAACACGCTGCTTGTACAGATATATCTTACAAGTTGAGGTTTGTGTATATGTCTCATCCACATTCAAAGGTTAGCTAAACTTGCACATGTATCCACATTCAAAGATTCGCTAAACTTGCATCCGTATCAACATTCAAAAGTTACCTAAACTTGCATTACTACCTACATTCAAAGGTTCGCTAAACTTGCATCCGTATCCACATTCAAACGTGAGCTAAGCTTAAAATAGTATCCACATTCAAAGTTTAGCTAAACTTGTATCCGTATCCACATTCAAAGGTTAGCTAAACCTGCATCCGTATCCACATTGACAGGTTAGCTAAACTTGCATCCGTATCTACATTCAAAGGTTAGTTAAACTTGCATCCGTATCCACATTCAAAGGTTAGTCAAATTGGCATCCGTATGCACATTCAAAGTTTAGCTAAACTTGCCTCCGTATCCACATTCAAAGGTTAGCTAAACCTGCATCCGTATCCACATTCAAAGTTTAGCTACACGAGCTTTAGTATCCACATTCAACGGTGAGCTAAACTTGCTTTAGTATCCACTTTCAACGTTTACTTACACTTGCACCTGTAGCAACATTCAAAGATTCGCTAAACTTGCATCCGTATCAACATTCAAAAGTTAGCTAAACTTGCATCCGTATCTACATTCAAAGGCTCGCTAAACTTGCATCCGTATCCACATTCAAACGTTAGCAAAACTTGCAATAGTATCCACATTCAAAGTTTAGCTAAACTTGCATCCGTATCCATATTCAAAGGTTAGCTAAACCTACATCCGTATCCACATTGAAAGGTCAGTTAAACTTGCATTCGTATCCACATTCAAAGGTTAGTTAAACTTGCATCCGTATGCACATTCGAAATTTAGCTAAACTTGCATTAGTATCTACATTCAAAGGTTAGTTAAACCTGCATCCGTATCCTCATTCACAGGTAAGCTAGACTTCCATCGTATCCACATTCACAAGTTAGCTAAACTTGCATTAGTTTCCACATTCAAAGGTTAGTTAAACCTGCATACGTATCCACATTCACAGGTAAGCTAAAATTCCATCCGTATCCACATTCACAAGTTAGCTAAACTTGCATTAGTTTCCACATTCAAAGGTTAGCTAAACTCGCAACATATCACAACTGGTCAATACCCTGAGTAAGTCTGCCGAAATAGTGTTAACCGTGTCTATTTTGACCAGATCTAGAAACATTCACATTCAGGAAATGCAGTAACAGAATCAATTAGTCATATTCTAACGCCAGTTGTCGGATGATGATTAGGAATTATTGTACACTCACAGAACTGACATACTTAATTGACATGTGCAAATAATGTTTTCTCACAACAGCTTTGAGATATGTTTTTGAAACATGGGTTATCTCAGAGGAGTACATATTTGATGCAGATGGAAGTGTATAACAGGCATATCACCAAAACTGAAACGGTAATTCTGATGCTATGTCTTGGACTTCCAGACTTGGACTAAGGTCCGATCACATATATCACCAGTCCTGAAGTCACTGCATTGGTTGCGAGTACGTGAACGAATACACTTTAAGATCTTGTCTCTCACATACCAGGCACTAAATAACACCGCTCCAGTATATCTACAAGACCTCGTTACTCACTATGTTCTCTCTAAATCTCTTCGCTTCAACAACCAGTACCTACTGCAAGTTCCCCACTGCAACTTAAATACTTGTGGTTGTAGAACGTTCAGCTTTGCAGCAGCTTCATCATAGAACTCTCTTCCTCTGTCAATGAAGGCTGCTGCAAGTCTTTCCATCTTCAACTCAAGACTAAAAACACACTTGTGTACTGTATAGACTATTCTCATCTCCTAAGCCCTCAGAGCATGTCCCTTTGCGACGTGGATTTCATGCGCTGTTATAGGAACTCTTATTATTATTATTATTATTATTACTATATTTATTGTACCCTTGGACGCATTACATCTCAGCCTCCAGCGTGAGGATATGCTTGTAAATCATTTGGTGGTGAGTATAGTTGTGTCGTCAGCAAGGAGAATACTGGGAAATTTTAAGCGATAAATATATGGACCAGTTATAGATAATTGGATTTTTTGTAATAACATTATTTACATTAACAAACAAAAAGCATACAGACAACACACGACCTTGATTAAGCCCATGTCTGACCCGAACAGATCTGAACCTTTACCTGTACAGGTAACAAAGGCTGGTGTCGGATATGATACTTTTAACTCTTACATATGTACTTTTTATATGCATCCCCTGGGATAATTAACGGGGTAACACCATTGTTTTGCATAGAAAATGCAAGATCAATTTAAGCCTGAAACATTTATGGAGCAGCCTTCAAAATAATTTACGTTCAAGTAATAATTGATGATGACTGTACTGTGCAAGCTGTTAATAATGTTGTTTTTGTAGCATCATGTGAGCAGAATGGTTCATTATGTTTCAATTATTGTAATTTATGAACGTGCCTCTTCATCATGACTATACATACGGACTGATTTCAGCGTTCTCCATTTGAGTGCATTGATAAATCACGTGAGCGGATTTGTTTTACTGTTGAGCGAATGTTTATCAGCATTCGAGCGGATGTACTTAAGCGGAATGTTGCTCTCACACACCTCTTTCGTTCGCCAGAATCAAAAGTTTACATGAAAGTTTATATGTCAACTCGGGCTTTGAAATGGTACCCCGTGGCACTGAGGAACAAAGATAATTGCTTTCAGAAGAATAGAATCTTCTTATGCATTATCGTTGCGTTCTGAACCAATGTATTACTATATTTCTATTTTATTATACACGCATCATGTGACAGGTTTGAGGCTCGTTTTTGTGACGAACTCAGTTATTAAAGAATACACGTGCAGTAGATATACACAGTGTGTATTTGACATATTAATACAAATGAATGTAGTAATAAACTAATGTAGTAATATATATATACATGTGCAGGTATAAACAAATGGCACTGCAACATACTTACATCAGGAATACCATCAAGTAATAATTCTCTCTCAATATCACTCAGATTTCAAATTGTTATTGCATTTACTGAACAACGTTCTCGCTATTTGGATGAACATAGTAAATAGTAGGTATACTGTCTTCTCATGTTATTATACGAGGTGCATAATGAAATATACTGTCATCCATTTTTAACTCCTCCTTTACAAACTGGACAAGGACGATCCGAAACTGCAATTCCCCCTCCATCTACTGTCAATTAATCTTAATCTCAACAAACTAAAGAACTAATATAAACAGTATGGTACAATTTCAAACAGCAAGTATTTATACAAAATAGAAATTGACACAGAATACAAGTTATATTAACTTGCCAGATTCAAACAGCCCCATTGTCGTCCGAAGACGATGATTGTTAATTAATAGCACTCGCAGCATCTATGAAAACTAGCCAATCGTTGGTCACCTGATGTCAATCTTTGACTTAAGCAAAGGAAACACAGCTTTGACTAAATTGCCAACATTAACTATCTAAAAACAATTCGGGCATTGCCGCATCTCAACTTGTCCAGAGTTTACAAAGACCCCCGAATAAGTCTGGGGAAACGTTGTTAATTTTTCCAATTGGTGATAATGTCCGAACGGATGGGGTTACACCTTTCAAACATAATACTTTTAACAAACGGTTGTACACTCATTTTCGATTATCAATCATGACCGTTCACTTTCGGTGGTCCAAAATGTTTGCAGACAAGGTATTGTTAAGACAGAGGATAAAACAGTACAATGACCAGGAAGGTTTCCTAATGTTTCGTACCTCGCGGTATTTACACACGAATCCCGTTTTATTTGATGCTCCGATGAGTGAAGCTGTTTAACTTTGCAATATCAATTTGTCAAAAATTAATTATGTGTATTCTCCTTTTTTGTCATTTTACATTTTCAATTTGATTTTGTTCGTACATGTTCTCTTATGCAATGCATCGCCCTTAATGGGGATACGGATGTGGGTGGGGAATCGATGGCTCACGCGTTTGAATGTCCAGATAGAGTAACATGTAACAAATACATTCTATGCCCACAGAGACATTGTTCTTTACTTAGATATAGCTGAATACGTTCTGTGTACGCATAGCTCCAAATACATGTATTATCCTGTTCTTATCAAACCCAAAACGGTCAAAAAATATTTAACTATCTGCTATATTGAATGTGTTTTACTCACCAACATTATAGACGCAGTCGACTATTCGTTCAAATCAGTTTATGAATGTCATGTATCTGACTTAGTCGTGTAAGTGTCAATTGAAGGCAAACAGTGGATTGTAGTTTGTCATGTAAACATTTGCCATTTAATCTCCCACTGAATTTCATAGTAGATCTGTGTCATTTGACGGCAAACAGTGGATTCTAGTTTGTCAAGAAAAGATTTGCCTTTTAAGCTCCATTGAATTTCATGGTAGATCTGTATCATTTGACGGCAAACAGTGGATTCTACTTTGTCAAGAAAAGATTTGCCTTTTAACCTCTATTGAATTTCATAGTAGATTTGTGTCGTTTGACGGCAAACAGTGGATTCTAGTTTGTCAAGCAAAGATTTGCCTTTTAACCTCTATTGAATTTCATAGTAGATCTGTTTCATTTGACGGCTAACAGTGGATTTTACTTTGTCAAGAAAAGATTTGCCTTTTAACCTCTACTGAATGTCATAGTAGATCTGCGTTATTTGACGGCAAACAGCGGATTCTAGTTTGTCATGTAAAGAGTTGCCGTTTAATCTCTACTGAATTCATAGTAAATATGTTTCATTTGAATGCTAACATCGGATTCTAGTATGTCATCTGAAAGGTTACTGTTGAATCACTACTGCATTTCATGGTTGATCTGTGTCATTTGACTGCAAACAGCTGATTCTATTTTGTCATGTAAGAGTTTCTATTTGATCTCCACTGAATTTCACGATAGATCGATCTGTGTCATTTGACGGCAAACAGTGGATTCTATTTTGTCATGTAAGAGTTTCCATTTGATCTCCACTGAATTTCACGGTAGATCTGTGTCATTTGACGGCAAACAGTGGATTCTAGCTTGTCATTTACCGAGTTGCCTTGTAATCTCTACTGAATGTCATACTAGATCTGCGTCATTTCTCCGATTATATTTAAGAACAATCTCTGATCCGTTTTGACAAATAATCAATCGAATGGTTAAATGATTCCACCTCTGCTCTGTACTGGCCTTAGGCACGACCAAGCAATATCCATCTAGGTGCATTCGCAGGTTCCGGAAGTGGCACACCGTTATACGTCCAATCTTATTGAAGAATTGGTGAAATTTATCCCATCTGCATTTTACAAACTAATTATAAGTATACCAGTGTATGCCTACTTCACTTAAAACACTTAAAGTTGGATACGTGCTCCCGAACGCTAAATTCGGTCCAGTGGAATCTATGTGAAATAAATACCAAACTGTAAATTTTACATTGTAAAAGTGTAAGCCTAATTAAATAACGTCATATTCCTTTAGCGTCGGCTGATGCAGACAGATGTATGTTCTAGTTTTAAAAAGCCAGCCTCTTTCCAAACCTTTATCTGAGGGTTTACCGAAAAATGTTCCGTTGATTTTCGAAGGCTTTCCGAAAATTAGTCGAATGCATTTAATTGAAATGGTAACGTTTCCGAAGGATTACGAATATTTTGAAGATTCTGTCGGAACGCTGAATGCATTGTGTTTTCTAATATCTGGCAGGGATGTCAGAAAATAGATACGGCCATTCAAGAGGCTGTCTAACCGACAAATATGCTATATCTTTTGTGCATTATTCGTGGTATGTACATAAGGTTATGTAGATTTATCGTTCCACAGGTTGTTTGTTTTTAAAGAAAACAGTGAGTTTGAACCCGTATCCAACTTTAATATACACGTTACTTTATAAACAATCTCTGAATATAAGTTTAAACAGTCTTGTTCGTTACAGTTACTGCAATCGCAGACTGCCCGGCTTCTCAGATATTAATGTACACACTTATTCAGTCATCATGGCATCGGTAGTTAAAACACAGTCGATATGTTTACCATAGAACAGAAATTAAACTTGGGACCTTTTCAAGTTTACCTGTGGCATGTGACTTTACATACATCGGCTCACACTTAAATAGCTGCTGTATTGTCTGTTTTTAACTACAATGATACACGTTATATGGCTTAAACTCTGAATATGTGTAAAGCTGTTATTAAACTTACTTGGTGTGCATCAACATGAGGTGAGTTGATCTCCTACAACGCGCACGTGACACGAGCTTGAACAACTAAGAAAGTCGAACCCGGAGTAATAGGATGGCAGATGGGCTTAAGTTGTAAAAAGATTTGTCCTGCCTCACACTGAGACACTGGCAATGTTGGTGGTGTTACCGTGGGTAAGTGACTTTGTTCGTGAATTAGCACAGTCCTTCCAGCTGAAAGTGAATATCTGGTCGGAAAGTGATGGTAATTTTAAAGTTAACCTTCTAGATCACAACAGGCAGATTGGGTTGTATAAGTCTTGGGGAGTTCAAAAATTGGATTGTACTTAGTTCCAATGACCGGGACAATAATGTGGAGTTCCGTGAGCAGGCACGTAGTAGTATTAGTTGTAGACTATTTTTTCCCTAGATTGAGTTGAACAATACATTAACTACCTAGAATTCTTTTTTTAAACAACTTGTTTTCTGTTGTAATTACAGATAGTAATTAAGAGTAATACTAGTAATTAAGGGTGATATGTTTTTACAATTATAAATATAAGTAGTTATTTGTCAATCATGTTCTAGATAATTCTGATATTCTAAATATACGTATACACGTTTAGTACTCTCTATTATACATTGCATTTCACTAATGTACTGAGAAAGGGAGTTGGTGCTACAAACACAACATTCACATGGCTTAGGTGGATTGAAACAATGTATTATTCAAAATCAAATTCGTGCAGACATTTGAGAGGGCAGGCACGTTTTGCTGGTGAAGACCGCTATTTGGACGTTCCCAGGGGCACATTCCCTGGAGGAATCACGTACGTTATGCAATTTACTGATATCTAATTCAGTTCCCATTGTGTCG
>JAUELE010237748.1:0-11600 GCA_031471655.1 Diodora aspera
GGTTACGTAATGTAGCGGCTAGGTTGTCAGCATTAGCCCTTGTGGATGCACCCCGTAGGGCTTCCATGGAGTGGCGTGGTGTCACTTCGAAAGAGGAATAGGGCCTCACTAACCCGATACGTGTCGTACAAGGCGACTAAAATGGGGATCTTTTGCTTTCACATTCCTTTCTATTGATACCTTTCTATAGAAATGTCTTTTCCCTTGGTGTGCACCTTGCACATCATTTTCCATTATGGCTGAAATATTGCCCTTGCAAAGTAAAACATAATTCAACTCAACTAATCTCTTGTCGATGCTGTAAATAGAGGAGACAGAATTAAGGCTATCTACTATTCAAAAGAAATGTAAGGTCATACATAGTGATAACAATATTTTATTGACAGGAATTGCATCAGAAATCCACGTGAAAACATGTTGGCACACATGTGACATGTGGGTGTGTGCGTGTTTAATGTGACAATCATGAACAACACGGATGAATGCTCATATGGCTAGTTCCTGCAAAGCTTTAAACAGCAAAATTGATTATATAAGTTTATGCTTATATCAGCTTTGATGCTCAACTTCTTTTCAGTAGTATAGGTGTTGATAAAAGTTAAAATTCAAAGTTTAGGTTCACAGGCTAGTGGGCAATGTTGAACTTTCATGATAAGATCATATCAGATGACTATATTTATCTTTCTGCATCTGGGGCAAAATACGAAATCAGGTTTTGTTCATGACAACTGATTATCAACAGGAAACAAATACCTGGAAATACTATTGTGTCGTCGTGTGATACCTAAATATCTCGGAAGTTTAAACATGGACTCCAAGTTGATAATGATTATTGATGGTATTAAACAAGGAAAAAATGTCAAATATTTTTTGTATTTATTTTATTCTTTTTTTATCATAAGATTTAATTGATGGAGGTCTCTTCTTTACAGTACTAATGTACTTTTCATGATGGAATGCTTGAGCATTCATTTTACATGTTTGAAGCATCAAAGTTGACAACTTCTGCATCTGTTAACCATGAACATTCTGGTTTTGTTTTATCTCATTTGGCCGGGGGACGAGCTCCGACTAAGGGTGACTTGAGATGGTACTGAAGTAATAAACATATTTCGAGTCTGTATGTCCCTTTATAAGATTACACTACTTGATGTATTCTTCACAAATGGTTGTTTTAGCCACAAGTCATTGGGTCCTGCATTTGACCGGAAGGCAATTACTCAAATGTTGATACTAAACTTCTCCAACTAGACATATAGACAGTGTGTAGATATATGCAATCAGAAGGTTATTGTAATTAAGAACACAGTTATTGTTTTGAATATCTTCATCATTCAAGTGGTCTGACACTGTCCTCAATGTTTGATCATCGGCTCTTAAAATTCCTTGAAATTACTGCGTGAGATGGTAGTGTTGGCACAGCCATATTTGATCACACCCTCCTGAATTCTGTGGCAAGATTTTTGAAATTTAGCAGCTAATTAATGCAAATTCTATATCTCGAAAGTTAAGATTCTGCAAGAAATTCTGCAAAACATTAGCCTCTGTCAATATTTCTGTGCTCAATTGAAGTTTACAACAAATTTTCACAGACACTGATTATTGTGTGAACAAGAAACAAGAATAGAACTTCAGTAATGGATGGGTTCCTGAATTGGAATGGGTAGCATCGTGGTGCTGCGCATGCTCAGGAGATAACAATAATGAGTACTTATCATGCGCACATATCCATGTACATGCTCAAGGCATTACAAATTATTACCCCAGTCATTGGAACAATGTACCATCCACAACATTCTTCAACTCCCAGGGGAGTATACAACCCGAGCTACCAGTTAGGCGCTACAAGGTTAACTTTCACATTGCCATCACTTTCCGACCAGGTACTCAATTTTACAGCTGGGTGGACTGAGACAATGTGGATTAAGTTTCTTACCCACGGAAACAACGCAGTGTCGTAATGGGGAATCAAACTCTAAACCTTGTGGTTGGTAGGGGAAAGCTCTACCACTGCGCTCCACTGAGATCCAGGGATGCGGTGTAGAAGCGCCTCCCCCCCCATCATCACTCCTCTTTGGGGAGATGAACTAGAGATAAACGGAGTTACTCTACGCTTTATCCTAGCATGACAACAGATGACCATGAGGTAAACTTCTGTATTTATTATAACAGGTTTTCGTGGTTGCCCCCTTCCTCAGGTCATATGTTGTCTTACTAGGATAACGGTAAAACTTCTAAAACTTAGAACTTCTAAAATTTCGAAGGTGCTATTTCTGTGAAGATAATCAATTTATTTACACTCTAAAAATTCGAATTGTTTGCAAAAATCCTAAAACCAAATTTCTAAAAATTCGAATTTTTTTCGAAAATCCGAAAATCGAGGTTTGAAAAATGGTGATTTGTAATACCTTCAGCAGTTTCTAAATTTCAAATTTTTCACTGAAGTGTTGGGGGCAAATTCTTAAATTCAAATTCTAACTTTTTCAAAGATCACTAATTTCCAAAAATTCAAGTATGTCGAAAAGTAATTGTATTTTTTCATTCGAAATTTTAGGAGTTTTACCGTAAGCGTAGAGTTACTCCTTATCTCAAGAATAAAACTTGTTACCTTCATTCTCAACAGGTTTGTTCAAAATTTCATGCATGACCAGGTGATTTGATCAGTTTTAGAAATATGGTAGGTATATTACAGGCAGTAAGCATCACAGACTTTCAATGACTTTCACAGAATATGAAAGTCCTTTGTAACAGGGCAGAACATTTGGTGTTTTTTAAAGATATTTAGGATTATCTTTTCATGATTATTTTATAGAAATTTTACTGGATTTGTCCGATGGTACGACATTATTCACAAAGTCTGTCGGTGATATTTTGATTATTTTCTCTCTTTTCAGGCATACATAATTGAGGTTTCAGTCGGCAGTTACAGCTGGACCGTACGACACCGATACAGTGACTTTCATGAACTACATGAGAAGGTACGAGTAGCCCTTTAATGTACAATTCACAGCATTTCTCAACTTGCCAGGGAGTGTACAACCTAAGGTGCTTCAAGGTTAACAGCACATTAAAATCTCTCTGACCAGGTATTAACTGGGTGGACTGGCACAATTTACTTGAGCCACGTGCTAAAGGTGGCACAACTGACATTGCCAGTGCCTCGGTGCGAGGCAGGGCGAACCCTTGAAGGCCCGAGAGGTCTACAACTTGTTTGATACCCAACTACTATCTGGACATAACTCTGACCCACATGCAATGAACAAAAACAACCCGTATCTTTTATCAATTACTGTATTAAACTCAGGACAGTAATAATGGAGTAGCATACCTACTTTCCAAAGAAACCTAATACCAAATGAAATAAATGGCATCTCTTTTAATTCATGGCCTTGTGGTGCACAGTGGAAAACTTCAAGGGCATTATACATATTAAGTCATTTCATATGACAAATTTGTACACCCTTTCTTTTCTTCTGCCTTTACTGGATGTTACCTTGGAAAGGTTTTGTATTGCAAAATATTGAAACAGAAATGTAGCAGATGTATAAAAAATAGACTTCCGTGTGCTGTTGCTGGTCACATTTTGCATGGCCAGTTAAAGTTGAATTTGTGGTCCAACTCAATGTTTTCTTTTCAAAAAAGAACATTTTGAAAAATAAAAATATACATAAAATTATGTACATACCACCACCAATGCACAAGAGATATAGCATGTTGGCCATTTTTACGGCCTCATGAATATTCTCTATGGAAGACACTCTGAGAAAGATTTGAAATGAGGCTGGCTGTTTGAAAGTAGAAAATAAATCTGTCTGCATCTACCTGGACTTGGGGAATATGGCATTATTGAATGAGGCACACACTTTTATAATGTATGATTTACAGTTTATGGTATATATTTCGCTCAGATAGCACAGATCTATTTCATGTTTGGAAGCACATATCCAACTTTAAAGATAAAGAATGCCTCCAGGAATTTATAAAACTGCTTATTTTGATAGGGAGTGTATGCCATGATTGAGGATAAGTGTTACTTCACCAGACAAAATGTTTGTGCATGTTTTCATTAAACATGTTTTCATGTTTTCATGACTTTGTGAAATGACTTTCTGAGATTATGAAATGTTTTCTGTTGAGATATGATATGATTTGCATGTATATGTGACGTCTGTTTGTATTGCAGCTGGTGTCAACATGCAAGCTCGACAAGAACCTGCTTCCTCCTAAGAAAATATTTGGGAACCAGAGTGAGGTGTTCATAAAGAAACGCCAGGGGGACCTGGAGGTGTACCTACAGACTGTCCTCTACTACCTCGCTCACAAGCTGCCACCATGTCTAGCTTACTTTCTGGACTTCAATAAATATGTGAGTACAATTCTCATTGTTTCAAGTGATTGGATACTCTCATAGACAGTCTCTTGTATCCTCGAAATCCACGGCATTATGACTCCGCCAACATCTGTCATATGCCCTGAATGTACTCCAATTCACCATAGTCGTTTTGTGTGTTTTGAAAGTCCAATCTGCTAAATATAGACGACCAATGAAATGTCACCTTCACTGCACAAGAACTAACTCTTGGTAAATTTAAACACATAATGTTTTCACATTGCTGAGTGTTAGGAGAGACGCACTAAATGATTGGACAAAAGCTTTAGCTATGGAAGCTTCACTGATTGGTAAAAACGCATGCCTTGAGGCGATCGTACAGTTGGTGTACATCCAGGGTAAATGACGGACGTTGGCGGAGTCATTATGCCCACTATTTCGAGGATGAGTCCCATGTGGCTTCCAGGGAGTTATTTGGTGTCGCTTAGATTTGGAAGAATAAGATCCACGTAACCCAATGCTTGTCTTTCACTTTTACATGGTGACTAAGATCATTTGGCTTTTACTTTCATTTCTATTGATCCCTTTTTCAATGGTATTTTCCATTGTTGTGCACCGAGCATTATGGTTGAAATGTTGCCCGTGCATCCAGTGAGGACAGTGTTCTCAATTGATATTTAGTTCAAATTCAATTTTATTAAAAATTCATTGTAAATTCAAGGTTTGTTGATTTGTTGTTTATGGCTTCTGGCTGCTAACAAACAGACACTTCTAACATCTAGCTGTAAGTGGAAAGCTGAAAGATCATAGATTTAGCCACACATATCATAGATATTGGATATATAGTAATTGTTGTTTTTGTTGCAGGAAATTCATGGAATTACACAAGCTCTTGCAGAGGAGCTGTATAATCGTGGTAAGATTATTTAAGAACATTTTCAACACAGTAGGCCTACACTTTCTCATGGGTGACAAGGGGTAATTTCCTTCGGGGGTTATTCTCGAAGCGATCCTAAAGCTGGAATGTCCTAAGTTGGATCCTAACCCATGCAATACCTATAGGTTAGGGTCAAGTTAGGACATCCTAGCGTTAGAATCGCTTCGTGAATAGCCCCCCTGGTCCTTTTACATCCCGTTGCCTTGTAACTGAAGTATTGCTCTTGCAACGTAGTACATCATCGCAACACAAGCCAACTATTCATCCCCCCACTTTCATTTCGTGATCATTTCAGTACTCATGGAATAATTTGATTGTGTTCTGAACAAACATAATCATTATTTCAAAGGTAAACTCATTACATAAAAAATTCGAATGCATTGATCGAGTCGTACTTGTGATTGTCTACGCTGGCATGGCCCGGCAGCAGAACATAACAAAACCAACCAATGATGTATTATTTATATGTAGTTTGTTGTGTACTACCTGTATTGATAGAATGTGATAAAAGGTGTTTACATCATTGCCTGATCTCTTCTCCAGTTATGATAAATATAAATCAAATAACAATCGTCCAAAGAAAAGTCAACTTGGATGCGTCTCTGTGGCTGAAATAATACCTGCAAAGAAATTTTATTGAACAGGTCGGAGTAATCTGGTTCTTACTTCGCGACATTATGTTAATGTTGGGAGTGGAGTGGTTGCCAATGCTCTGAACGAAGCTTGATGCCCTGGTAATATGACGGGATCTTGTGTCCATGTATGCATGCATGCATGACGGGAGAACAATACGCATGCATGTGCATGAGTAATCTGTTGTTACACTGAATATTAAAATCTTGGTTTCCAGGAGGAGTAGAAGATGGTATGCAACACGGACTAATTTGATTGCAAAAATATCTGCGTGTAGTACCAGGACAGCTGAACTTGTCACATGTGCAGTGCAACTCTAGGAAGGTGGGGGAGAATGGGAAGAGGGAGGGGAGGCTCGGGCCTGCAGCTTGCTGTCACCTTTACATAGCTGAGTTCATTCCTCAGACCGATAGATCGATAGATCGTTAAGTTGTAAAACAGCTACTGTGGCGAGGACAGACCCTGGGGATCGAGCTGAGGTAAATAATGTGGGAATGCTGACGTTATGTAGAGGAATGAGAACATTTAGGGTCAATTAAACGTCCGCATTTCAAACTCATTTGCAGATTACAATAAAACTCGATTTAAAAAAATATCTCTCGGAGTGTGTGTTTGCATAGACCCTTTTAACAGTGCAGACAGATTGTTACAGGAATTATTTGTGTGTTTCTCTTGCAATATGATTTAAAATCGTAATTTTAAACATTCCTAATTTTAAACTAAATTGGTTTCAATAATGTCTATTTTTTAAGGTAAATGCATTAAAGAAGCATATATTAAAATACATTTAACCTTTGTGTGTACTGTTGTGAACTTATCACGTGTGGTGCAGATTATCAACTGGTGTTTTATTTTTGTATTGATCTGAGAGCTGAGCGTGCAAGGGATGACTGTCATCCGTTGATGTTCTATTGTCTGATAGAATCAATACACTGAGGTCATAATGACAACAGTGTAGCACTAATTCTTTCGATTTTATAAACTGCAGTTACAAAACATCATAATGAAGAGGTTTGAGTGTTCAGAGCTGAATGCAGAGAAGGAAAGGACGTTCTGTACGCCCTATCATTACATGGGCAAACGGAGTCATGCACTTGAATCCAGCAAGGGTATTGTACTTCAAAGCACCACAATTGCAATTGCAGCTTATTTGAGTTGCAAACTCTGTCAGTTAAATTTACTTTCGATTTAAATCCCTGCACTCAGCAAATTAGAATATGTAGCTAGACTGTATTTGTACAATAGTGGAACATCTCGTTCATCAAAAAACTGTTCCTACTGGCGCCGTGTCTTTCTTGTAGTCATTAACGTGGTAAACGGAGACCAAGAAAACATGCTGGCTTCTGCAATTCTGTCACATGCAGACATGGTGAGGTACAACAAATGAAAGGCGCAAATATTTCAATCGACTTCAGTCTCATCCTTTTAACTGCTTTATGATTCATGTAATTAAACAATCAAGCGTACAAGTACCCTAAATAAAAATATAAGTAGTTAAAATTTGAATATACTGACGAGCAAACAAACTATATCAAATGATGTCAGTCATTTTTCTTCACGTCTATATATCTTAGTTGGTGAAAAGCATTTACAGATTTCAGTGGGTGTAAGTTGATTAACATCATGTTATTGATAACACTTCCTAATCTTGAAGGGATATATCTTGCATGTCCAACGCATTTGTGAATTTATTCAGTAATCTCTCGAACTCTTGCTATCGTTTCTTTTGCACATCAGTATATTGTCGGCAATAATCTGCAAATGATGTCATGACATAAAAATAGCTTGCAAGAGAAAAATCTTGCGCCCCCTCCTCAGCCCATTCAAATTAGATTTTGTGAATCGGATAATCTGGTAATAATCCTTACTACTTGCAGCACTGCATGTGGACGTACACTCAGGCTATCGGCGACCCTATACACCTCCTATCTTGTTTGCAAAGCATTACACAGCTTAACAGGCGATATTATCTAAATGGAAATATCTTACACCAATATATGCTTACTCTAAAATACGAGGGTTGTTTTGTTTGAATCAAATAATCCTGTCGTTCATCGACGCCGATTTGATCATATATAGCCGATATCTACCTTTTATTTCATTTAACATAAATGGACAGTGTTTCTACCTCGACATCTGATCCACCATTGTTAATAATTTGCGCCACAATTTTCTTGTACCGCATCAGAAACACGGGAAGCGAGACACAAAGATAACATGGTGGCTCCTGCAATTCTATGAAATGCCAACAGGCCAAGATAAAACGGAAAGCATAACATGCATTACTTAATCTCTGTATTTCAATGCGTGGGAAACGGGAAGATTTTTCAACTGCTGACTCTTTGGTCGGAGCAGTAGAAATAACAACGTGTTTTTGTTATTTCTTGGTTACAAGATGCACAAAGTATGTAATTTATCGCCAGCGGAATATAGGTCACTCACAAACGTGTTTTAAAGTTGGATGCTTGTTCCCTAGCGGGACAAATGTTTGGAGCATTTTGTGTTCAATAAATGACATACATGTTTATGTACTGTATATTAGACACTATAAAAGTGTTTGCGTCAATAAATAACGTCGTAACTCCTTAATCCTGGCAGATTGAAAAGGATTCAGTTTGCGTTTTTAAATAGTCTCATTGCAGTACCATCACAAAGCGATTCCTCGTAGCTTGCGTAAAACATCACTCGTCGCGGCATGGAGATTACTAGATGGGTGGATAAAAATAGTGACACGTCACAGGTTATGCTGAATGCAGACCGGATGTTTCGAAACTCTTGCAAACGATCGAGAAAATTGTTGAGAGCATCGGTAAATTTTTGACGTTGCAGATTATCCACAGGCACTTGCTGTGCATGACAGACTGTTAAGGATATTTACATGTACGGTATTCACAATAACCGATATAAAGTAGAACGAAGCGATGTACACAACAAGATTGCTCAGACAGTTTGCGAACGCTGTTCAATATTAAAACACAGGAGGGATTTAATATTTTATTGTATTAGAAAGTAGGCAAAGACATTAAACATGCTATATATATGTTTTACGCATCAATCGTTGTATGTACATATTTTTATTTGGTCCCAAAGTAATTTTGAATTTTGAATTGAATTTGAAGAGTGAATTGAAGATATTTATGGCGTTTGTTTATTGTTTGAGATAATGGCCCTTTAATCGTCCTGCATTAATTGTATTTAAAGTTAGATACGTGTTTCCAAGCGGGACATAATTATTTTTGGAGCATTCTGTGTTAAATACATAACATATACCGTAGATTAGACATTATAAACGTGTTTGTGTCAATGACAATTAACACTGAAGACGATAATTTGCTAAATGATCAAGCCAGAGGCCAGTAAAATTAAATTCTCCGAAATGTATCCGACCAATCGCTACATTTGTCCCCGATGGGGGAAGGGGGGGGGGGGGGATATTCTATTGTATCTTAGTAATGCAAACTCGTCTGTGTTTGACTTTCAGGATCAAAACGGTATCAGAAGGAAATGCAGTTTCGATTGGTGGGTGCTATCGAGCAGAGAGACCTGCGAAAGGTTGGTCATCTCATTGAATGTGGTGTCAATACTGACTGCACAATCCTTTACGCTAAAACTCCATTACTCCACGCCATTGAGCAAGGCTATGACGAGGTAGCCGAACTTCTCTTGGATTCTGGAGTCAATCTAGAGAGAGCGGAAACGATAGCCTGGCAGCGTCGACCTCTTCATATGGCTGTGCTGACAAACTCCGTATTCATGGTGGAACAGCTTCTCCGTAGAGGTGCTAAGGTCGACGGCAGAGATGGATGCGGCATGACCCCCTTGCATCACGCTTGCTTTCTTGGATACAAGACTATTGTCGAGATGCTGATAGCCCATGGAGCTTCGCTTTGTCTGGGAGACTATGTTGAGCGCGATGCCCTTCACAGAGCAATGGAAGGAAGGCATATAGACATTGCCAAGCTGCTAATGAGTTTGAATGTTTGTTTGAATGGAGCTGACCGATATGGATGGACTCCTCTCTATGAGTGTATTATGTGCAACGATCTAGAAGGAACACGCTTTCTTTTGTCTCGAGGCGCCAGTGTGAACTTGAAGGACTCTAAAGGAGACACGCCATTGCATGTTGCATGTGACAGACTATCCCGAACAAACATACGTACGATGTTGTCCACATCTGTGGACTTTTACAGAAGGATGAGGAGGATCCCGACTTGGGACGTACAGCAGCTGCTCCAGGGGGACAACCAGGCGGAGCTAGAAATGGTGGAGTTGTTAGTGAATTCCGGAGCAGACGTGAACGTGATCAATGATTTCATGACCCGCCCTATCCACTTGACCCGTGACCCTCTTGTACTGAAGTACCTGGTCGCGTGTGGCGCCTGCATTGACTATGACATGATTATAATGGCCTACAGATTTGGCGAAGATAAAGATTTGGCTTCGTGGATGGTGGAGCAATATGAGCTGCAGACAACGTTAGTTAGGTCGTGTCGAAAGTCGATAAGGACCTACCTTCAACACACAAGGGACATCAAGGAAGCTGTGAGAAAGCTGCCTCTTCCAAAAAAGTTTATTGATTTTTTAAATCTAGCTGAGCTTCAATGACAAGTAACTGTCCAGGAAGAACTAAACCTGCCAGAAAATGCTATGTGCAATCGTGTGCATTAAAATATGTTCTTTTCTGATATGGCTAGTTTTTACTACCACTAATAATAATAATAACAATCCATTTACATAGCGCGTATGTCCCCATGAACAGTATGCTGCAGGCTCACATAGAGTCATCCTGAGTTAGTAAAAGCAAGTGGGAAACGGTAAATCTAACGACGGGTTTGGACGATCCGTAGAGATGGAGAGTTAAAAGTCAGCTTATTTTACGTCGCCTTTTGCCTCCTGAAAGGAGGCTATATCGGCGTCGATAGAGATGGAGAGGCTTTGATGTCTACAGGGACACCCGTCCACTCATTGGTTGCAGTAAAGGAAAAGGACCAATAGAGATGCATGTAACTGAGAGGAAGACTGAATTCAAATCTTAAAGATGTGGCTGGTGTGTAGAGCTTGATTATATCAAGTGACGAGTATCGACTGGGTAACCAGTGCAACCTTTGACGAACTGGGGTAATATGACCTGGGCCCCTACTTGGATAATATCAAGGCTAAATCAAGGCTTGTATGGCTTGCTCAAAGCGCTCGGCATAAATACCCTGGTGTAACCCAAGCAGCCTCCAGGCGCTAGACGGTTAACAACACTCCTTACGGAGGACCAGTGCCACGAGCACATTCTAGTCAATTTGGATATATGATAACACTTTTTCAATCAACTCAAATCAATTAAATTAATTAAACCGCTCGAAACCTCTGTTCATTCCACCTTGTATACCAAACAAACCTATTGTATTATACGATACCACACAGTTTTGCCATCGACAAAACAGTGTTGAAACGCAACAATTCAAAATATCAGTCTCGTTTTTCATTCAGCTTTTTCTTGTTCATGCTTTCGAGGGTTAATATGGCATTGTCCCAATGTTTCTTAAGTCCCTTCCCGCTGTATACGGGGATTATGAGATCAGACCATTACCTTGGCAGAGTCTAGTCTTGTTGATTTGAGGGGAAGGGCCCTGGTTAGTCTGTCTGACAGACCCTGTAATTTTTTTTCTTAAGAGACTTGGCAAGTCTATAAAAATGCAAGTCTAGGGA
>JAUELE010237759.1:0-11599 GCA_031471655.1 Diodora aspera
TATTGTTATTTTTAAAACTTTTATTGGCAGGCAATAGTTCTAGTCGTGCATAGAGGATTTTAAATGTTTAGATGAACGCTGCATCTGAAGGTATATAAGTATAAATACTGGCAGATATCGGCAAAGCAGAAAAGGGGTTCGCATCGTAAATACGCATTTAAGTAACTTTGCTTATGTGCCAACTAAGTTGGCAGATCTTGTTGTGAAATGTAAAAGTGTGTCATTAATGCGACATTCAGTATGTTTTGCAATAAATTTACACTGCAGTGGAAAAACTTTTAATCTTGTAGTTTCAGCGCTGGACTCTTGAAAGCAGAGCCAGCTAATTGGTCTCCGACGATTTTGCCTTTTCTGTACCTCGACTGTCGTGACAAGTCTATTTCAATGCATAGAAACGGAACTTTCACATTTTAGCAGATGTTTTGAAACTTACAGACAGTATTTTATTTGCAAAAATGTTTTGAAAAGGGAAGACATTGTGTCGCAACTGAAGTGTTTTTGCTGGAAAGTAATTTATGCAGAATTTCTGCTCCCATCATGCTTCAGATTTCTTTAAATACGGAACATCAAATTAATCATTTTCAATTGAAGATGAGATACTTTCACTGATGTAATGAAGGACAAAGATAATAATATCACAAGTACAGATACATCACAACACCCAGTGAATGCTGATGACTGAGTGACGTATTCATGTATAATTCACAATACAAAAGAAGGGACACATGACATTGTATATTCACTATGTGCAGTGGGTACCTACATCGGTCTAAATTGATAAAATATATGTCGAACACAAAAATAATATAACTCTCCCTTCCATCCCTTAAGTACTGTAGTTAAACGAGAATATATTTTGGTTTTTACTATTTGTATTGGACTAATGAATAATCGGACAATGTAGAACAGAGGGATATGGAGTTCGCACCTACAGACATGTGGCTCAAAAATGGACACTCATTGTGGCCGGAAATAAAACGCCAGCATAAAGAACAATCTGGTTCAAACCAATCTTGGTTCGTTTTTACATAAACCAAAGTAACGAGGTGCAAAAACGAATCAGGATCGGTTTAAAAAGACGTTATGGGTCGAACATACTTAAAACAGTATTTTATTACCAGGAATCTGTGTATCCAAAATCCACATAACGTCATGTTAGCACACATGCTAATATGCGCATGTTTGAAGTGACAATCATAAACAACATGTGCATGTGCCGTTACATTATGAATTTAAGATTTTGAGAAACATTTGAAATTAAGCAAATTTTCCTAAAATTCAATGAACTTCAGCATTAAATGTTCACCTGACCTTTAAAGTAATAATGATTGGTAAAAATTTTTGTAGTAACAATATTGCATGAAAACATCCGTTCTATAAATATGTTCATATGGCTAGTTTCGGCACTGGTTCAAACATCAACATTGATTATATCAGTTCATGCTTCTATCAGGTTTGACCCTTAACTTCTTTTGAGTAGTGTATTTTAAGTAAAAATTTCAAGAAGAAACTATAGGCTTAAACATACGCATACCTTGTCCCACATAACGTAATCAGTTGCGTGTCCTTTAGCCTTGAGTGTACATTTTTGAGCCAACGAGTATTTGAGTCTACAATATATATTTAAGTATATTAACTTTGGCACACAAAACACAAGTGTTAACTTTAACTACAAATATATGCACGCGTTTTATACAGAACTTTTCATAAATTGGTGTTCACTCCAAACCCGTCTATTCAGACAATCAGTGACTAGTTTTGACCATTGGCTTGTTAGATCCAGATAGAGTAGAACCTGTTTTAAACAAATATTGGATTGGATTTCTCGAAAGGTGGGATGGCCTATATTTATTCTTCCTTGGGCCACTTGAAGAAAACATCTTGTTTCTCATCACTTTTTTCTAATTTTACTGGGGAAGTAGAAATGATTTTATTTTTACATTATATTTTGTACTCAAGTAGTTCGGCAAGGCATTTTCTTCTATGTTGAAACCAAACCATGGCTTTAGCGTCTTGGAACGGCTTCATATATGACATTATCCCAAACGGCATGGTTAACATCTTTAATAGTGAGTTTCGCACATTAAAACGAAATTGGAGTTGACACAAATGATGAAAATCTCGTTCTTAACAGTGCTGAAAAATGAAAAAGAATCGTAGGGGCGGCAGGTACTTTAGGGGCGGGCGAGTGATGAGAAACAAGTTGTTTTCTTTGAGTGGCCTTAAATCTTCTCCCCAGCAGATTCTCGTCCTACGCTACTTGTTGGTCTCTCCAGAGTCCCCAAAGCGAGCCAACTTCACTGCCTTCCCTGTGCCAATGTCAGCCACGTAGATGGTCGTTCCGTCAGCAGTTACTGTGACATCATGTGGCACACTGTTGGGCTGTAAATAGATCGAGGATATTATGAATTTTCTGTATGCAAACCCTATTTTAAAACTAAACTTTTGCAATAAAGATGAAATCTACGAATTGTGTGAATTAAATTGTTATAATTATTCTGAATTAGATATATAGTTTTGATTGATAAGTAGATCGTTTGGACAGACACGTCTTACTCTGTACTGGGACATTCTGAACATCATCAGGGGTGTGGGGGTGCCACCCCCAAAACGTGTATCTGTGGAAACCGGAAGTTTATAGTATATTTAAGAGACCTGGGAACGTTACCAGTCACCTGAAGGAAATTCAACCAATCATCTTACCTCCCGGTCCATCCACCAAGTCTCCAGCAGTTCCCTCTCCAGCGAGACTGTGAAACCTCGGTACGTTTCCTGACTTCTTGAAGGGTTCACAACAGCGTAGATGGCATCATCTATTTTGGAGAGAAAACCTCGTGGTTAACGCAAATAATATTATGTCGAGCTTAGAATTAATCGGACAGTTTGATAAGGACTACGGGTATACCTTGACGATTTTTACGTATCTTGCAGAGGTCCAGAGAGATCGTAACTCTTAGCCGTGAATTACTTGAATATTTGAAGTTTGAAGTCCTTGTTAATTCAGCACACTATAGGCATATTTCAGACACGAGTTTTTATATCAATTTGCATTCGATTGTAGACTGTCTTTGAATAGTTGTTGACCAATAGATTCGGGGGGAGGGGGGTGTGCTGTAAATAGCATTTTCACGAAATTTTCGTCTTTTTCCAAAACAGTTCCCCAGGGAAACCTTCAGACCCGTTTTAAGCGATTCGCGCCTCCGGTGCAGGCATTACTGAACAACTGAACCTCACCCCCACCCCTAACCACCCATTTCAAGACTTGCAATATCCTAGATCCTGAGCAGAAAAAATGGTATTCACCATTTTGTAACAAAATAGCTGGCTTAATTGATTCCATTAATTTCCATGAACTGGATGGGATGTTGTTCGTATTATTATTTTCACTTACTGGAAGAATCGAAGGCGATTGCGTACACGTTCCCGATGGCATCCTCTGGTACAAGTGTCTTCACGTATGTTCCAGCATCGTCCGCGTTCTTCAGACCAGCGTTGTAGCACAAAACCCTAAAAAAAAAAATTTAAATTATTTTTTTTTATAATTCCCATCATTTTTTTAATTGATGAACAAATGTACGTTCTAAATATTACAAAGACGAAAATCAATAGACAGACACTAAAACTATGGATATGCTTTGTGAGAAGAATGCATTGTAAGAGTATACCTCGCGTTCTCTCTGTCCGCCACGCATAACATGTCGTGTTTCTCAATCAGGGCCAGACTGTGGGGGACATGAAGGGTCATTGGGGTCAAGGCACCATTTGCTGAAACATCCAAATGTCACATTAAATAATAATAAACATTATTAGTTTATGCTAAACATGCGAAAGGCGGATCAATCAATCAATCAGTTTCTAAATTATAATCAGTTTTAAACAACTGCCCCTTTTCTCTTTAAAAGCTCCATGCAGTCCCCCTGAATCCTCTTACAGGTGACAAATGGCAGGACCGTGAACCTGGTAGTAGTCATCTGTGCTGATCAGCTCCTGATGAACATGGTTTCAAAACACGCAAGGATTCCGTTATGTTGGAGACTGGGTGATATGCCCGGACTCTTGATTTTGACACCTTGGGTTTTACCCTCACTCTTACCTTCTGTATAAAGCTGGGGTCCATATTGACTGTTGAAAAATTGTACACGGGTCTTAAAAACTAGTTATGAGTCTGAAACTTTCAGGTTTGGGGGAACTCGAACAGGACTAGTGTATTGCAGGAGGTGTTACCGCCAGTTGAAGCTGGATGATTGCATGAAGTAAACCTGCAAGCTCTGCTGTTTCTGACTGACCAAGGTGATGCTAGATCATTACTTTCTATATCACGATTCGCTACGGCAGAGGATGTTCCTCCTAGCATTCCTCAGCTGGAATCGAACCGAGGACTTTAAACGTCCACTGGTAATTTGTAGCGTCATGCATTAGTGTATGGATTTGGCGCAGTATAAATGTGCATTATTATTATTATTACTTAAACTACATCAGAGCACGCTTGCTACGCTGAGATATCCAGTCGCTCGCTGTTGCTCTAAGTAAAATGAGAACCGATGCACATGTGATTCACTGGGTCATAAGTAAGGTTGTGTACCATTATTACTCCCAGATCTTCCCTACATAGTACCTTTGCACAGGCTCTGGTTCGGGGGGGGGGGCGCCCCCCCCACGGGAAGCACCTGCCCCCTTTCAGCTGCATTTTGTTGTTGCTGTGCTGGCACCAAGTCAACGTCCAAAATCAATGCGGATACTGAACCTTTCTGCAAAACTTCAAAACTGTCTTGTGCAGCTTCTCCGCCTTCCATAAATTGATATGTTTAATAAATTATGTTGTGCCTCCCTTCACACAAATCCTAGCTCCGTCCCTGTTACATATTCAGGACGATGCCTGATTGAGAACCTCACCACTAGCTCCAAATTAGTTGTGTTTTTCACACTGGAGTTTATAATGAAATTGTCAATTTACAACATAACGATTTCTGATGATAAAATGTCAAGTAATTCATACATTTTTGTCCCCACTTCTTCAGCAGTTTTCCATCCTTAGAGAACTTCATGATTCTACTGTTGCAATATCTACAAAATAAAGAAATGTGTATATTCATATGCCACTTAGATATAACATAATTATATGAAAATGTTTTTAAAAAACGATAATGACACATCACTATACTTTTCCCCAGAAAGGGTATAATTCCTGTTTGATTTGAAACTGCGCTTGCACAAGCCTCCGAGGTTGTCTTAGTTAATACAATTTTATTTAAATATTTAAGAATATCACCCACATAAACTCTCCGCAGAGACTGTCGTCCTGTAGCGTTATGTGGACTCACTCAAATTTAATGCAGGGACAGATGAACGTATGGTAAATATATTGCAGTACAGCCTTGAAGCAAGGCTAACTTGAAAAAAAATTGGATACTGTTTATGCATAAGAATTTTAAGAGCCCAACAAGTAATATGCAAATTCTGTTTGCTGCGAAAAAAATATCAACGTACCCATCAGATACGAAGAAATCACCATTGCTGGCAACAGCGACATCTGTCGGCTGACAGAAGTGGTTGTCATCACTGCCGGGGGTCAGTTTGACCCCAAGTGTCAGGTCCGGTGTATCCGAGTCTTTAGGAAATCGCATCACCTATTGATGTAATACATGTATAACGTAATGTAATGTAGTCTAGTCTAGTCTGGGGTTCTGAAGTGTAATGTAACAACTGTAGTATAGTATAGAACAGTGTAATGTAATGTAGTCTAGTGTTGTATGATGTAATGTAATGTAGTCTAGTGTTGTATGATGTAATGTAATGTAGTCTAGTGTTGTATGATGTAGTGTAATGTAGTCTAGTGTTGTATGATGTAGTGTAATGTAGTCTAGTGGTGTATGGTGTAGTGTAATGTAGTCTAGTGGTGTATGATGTAGTGTAATGTCGTCTAGTCTAGTGTACTGTAATGTAATGTAACAACTGTAATATAGTATAGTACAGTGTAATATAATGTAGTGTAGTGTTGTATGGTGTAGTGTAATGTTGTGTAGTTTAGTCGAGTTTACTGAGTGTAATGTAGAGTAATGTGATGTAATGTAATTTAGTCTAGAGTAGTGTAGTGTAATGTAGTGTTATGTAATGCAGTGTAATTTGGTCTAGTCGAGTGTTCTGTAGTGTAATGTAATGTAGTGTAGTGTAACAACTGTAGTACAGTATAGTACAGTGGAATGTAATGAAGTCTAGTGGTGTATGGTGTAGTGTAACGTAGTCTAGTCTAGTGTACTGTAATGCAATGTAATGTGATGTATTTAACAAATGTAGTATAGTATGTAGTATCATGTAGTACAGTGCATGTAATGTAGTGTAATGTTATGTTACTAATGTAATATGATGTAATCTAGTCTAGTGTACTGTAATGTTGTGTAATGTGATGTAATGTAACAAATGCAGTATAGTATAGTACAGTATATATACATGTACTCATGGTAATAATGGTTGTCACCCCGTAGGATCACGTATTTGGGAAAATAAAATATAAGAAATATTTCTATCTTTCAAAAATGTTTTAATAAAATATATCTGGGGATGACAATTAATCATTATTACCATAAGAATATGTAATTAGTGCAATGTAATGCAACTAATGTAATATAGTATGGTGTAAGGTTTTGTAGTCTAATCTACTGTTGTGTTGTTGTGTAATGTAATGTAACAAATGTAATAAGTATAGCGTTGCATAGTGTAGCTACATGTAATGTCGTCTAGTCTGGTCTAGTGCACTGTAGTGTTGTGCAATGAAATGAAACAAATGTAATAGAGTAAAGTGTAGTGTACTGTACTGTAACTAACGTAGTATACTATAGTATAGTATAGTATAGTATAGTATAGTATAGGCTAGTCTGGTCTGGTCTGGTCTAGTGCACTGCACCTTTGTGTAATGTAACAAATGTACTGTAGTATTATACAGTATAAATGCAGTTCAGTGTAATGTAATGTAACTAATGTACTATAGTACATGCATAGTATAGTGTAGTTTAGCGTAGTGTACTGTACTTGGTGGTGTGATGTAATGTTATATAGCATAGTGTAATGTAATATAATGTTTTGGAACTGAACGTGCTTTCAAATCAAGTTATCACACTTTCGTTGTTTTACCTAGAAGGAAGAAGAACGCGACTCCTTGAAACAGAATGCATTTTTAAGTTACAGCATCTTGCAAAAACTACGTATTTCGTAAAGCACTCCAATAGCTATTCATCTTCTGTTGTTCATCATTTTCTTAACACAAGAATAAAGAAGCAGACAAAATTACTTCTCACCTGGTGTAGAGCGACATCTGTGATCCAAACATGCCCTGCATTGTCCAGCGTCAACCCATGGGGCATGTAGAACCTTAAATCACAATACACGCTGACAATTATTTATGTCAAGTTATCATTAGAAATGACTGAAAAAATTGCAATAAACAACAAAGAATAAACATGGTGCTGATACAGATTAATTCAGCTCCTGCATTTGCAGAGGTAAGATATTTTCAATCAATCTTCAGCTTATAGTTCTTGACCGTTTTCCACTGTGACTTCTTACAACCTCCTAATCTTACAAACCATTCTCTTATGAGATGAAGCCCTTAGAAACTAAATGTGACCTCGTGAAAACAGGACATGGCTTCCTAGGGCGTCAATCCCCCGCCCCTACTAAGAAACCCACCTTGTACGTAGATGACATTCTAATAGCGACCCAGTAGACTGAAACCCACGGTACATAGCATAATAATAGTGACCACGTAGACGGAAACCCACGAGGTATGTACATAGCATAATAATAGTGACCCCGTAGATTGAAATTAAATTGGTATGTACACAGCATAATAATAGCGATCCCGTAGACTGAAACCCACTTGGTATGTACATAGCATAGCAATAGTGACCCCATAGACGGAAACCCACGAGGTATGTACATAGCATAATAATAGTGACCCCGTAGATTGAAATTAAATTGGTATGTACATAACATAATAATAGTGAGCTCTGTAGACTGAAACCCACTTGGTATGTACATAGCATAATAATAGTGACCCCGTAGATTGAAATTAAATTGGTATGTACATAGCATAATAATAGCGACCCCGTAGACTGAAATTAAATTGGTATGTACATAGCATAATAATAGCGACCCCGTAGACTGAAACCCACTTGGTATGTACATAGCATAATAATAGCGATCCCGTAGACCGTAACCCACTTGGTATGTACATAGCATAATAACAGCGACCTCGTAGACCGTAACCCACTTGGTATGTACATAGCATAATAATAGCGACCCCGTAGACTGTAACCCACTTGGTATGTACATAGCATAATAACAGCGACCCCGTAGGCTTAAACCCACTTGGTATGTACATGTCATCAAAGATAAGAGGTCTCACTTGGGAGGTAGATGGCGTCCTACAAAGAATCCCGCGAGCAGGGGTCCCGCATGCCCTGGGTTCTTCAGTATAAGAGATTTCCTCAATATGTATCGATCCCCGCGTCCACTTACATGTTTGCCCCCCTAGATCCCAGTTTCTTGCCGGTTCTGCCGTCAACTGTCACGATCGTCTCCTCCTGGATTGGACCATCTTCAGGCTTCGCGAAAGAGTAGTTTGATAGGAAAGATCTGAAACGAGAAGCACACGATCTAGATCTACAAGCAGTAGTAAAGACTATTATTGATACGTTCATCGACCATGTTTAGTTTAAGGTCTGACTGAGAATGTACCGAGGTTTTAAGCTATTATTTTTCTACTGTACATTACACCATTTGTGCCACATCAATGTCAGCTGGTGACCCACTTCCTGGCAGAACAGGAAGTGAGTGAGTGATTTGATGTTTTTCAGTCACATCACCACGGTCTCATCAACATCACGTGAGTGTTGGGGCGCCTGTCTCTCCAGGCTGAAAGAGAGGTATCGGGGCGGGATTCGAACCACAACCGCCAAGGCTGGCAGATAGTTGGCCCGACGTGCTAACCACTGCACCATCCCGCCCGAGAAGAGGAAGTGTGGCCGGCGGTGTTCAAACCCATGATGCCATGTGCCGACTCCCTAATAACTGCACTGTGCGGCGAGCCAATGGATGCAGGGAGACCAAATAGTTGCAAATAGTTCCGAGCAGAAAAGAAATAAAAACCGGGAAGGTGCGAGCCCATGACCGCCATGTGCCCGACTCGCTAGCAGATGCGAATATCCAGTCGATGTCGAAGATCAAATATTTGCCTATGCTGTCATACATTTCAAGCAAACAGTTAACATTAAATATTTTTGTCACGTCAATTCATGTATTTTGTTGGACTTACTACATGCCTTCATACAGTGGTGAAATTTTAGTCAAACCCGGTTTGATTTATTAAAAGTAGCTTTGGTCCTGCCTCGTTCGTTTAACGATGCGCATGAGAGAAAAGTCTCTCGGTTAAATGGAGTCTTAAGGCATGTGGATCATCAGTACAAGATATAGCACTTCACAAAGCGATAGTAAAACATACCCCATGTCCCATTTCCTGCTTCCTCGATGGAAGAGATAGACTTTGTTCCCAGGACCAGTTTCGATTCCTGCAACTTGACCAAGTTTCAAAGATTTCTCTGGCCATTGTGTGTCCTCCCGTGGACCCTGGAAGAAACGACATTAAATATTTTATATTTCACGGCACAACATATTTCGTGAAAGATATCATTATCTGTGAGTGTGTGTGTGTGTGTGGGGGGGGGGGTCGTATATATACTGCCCCGGAAAATCAACATGCTAAATATTGCAATCTCAGTCAATTTGACGAGATTTCATAATAATAATAATGATTTGGTGCTTATATACCTAGCAAACAAAAACCGAACTGGGTGGGGGAGGGGGCGGGGGAAGGAGGGAGCACGTGTACCCAGTACCACCCCCTAAATCCGGGCGTGTGTCTTTGGTGTATCTTCATTCTTTTTCCCATTTGGCACTCGTCTAATTCAGATATGTATATGGAGTGGTGATCAATATTCATTTAAGTACATGTATACTGACGTCCAAAAGAAAGTATACCAACTGATTTCAATTATTTTCCCTTACGTCTTTATGCCATAGTTGATCAAAAGGATGCTTGGATTTCGGTGAGTGTAATTTGATTGACATCATTACATTGATAAACTTTCCAAGTCTTGATAGGTTGTCTCTTGTATATCCAACGCATTTGTGAATTTATTTAGTAGTCTCTCAAACTCTTGGTATACTTTCTTTTGGACGTCAGTATAGTTTAAAAATTAAAACAGATAATCGCAATGATGTGTTTTTATACATATATTGACGTCTAAAATAAACTACACCAAAACTTTAACCTACGACCGAAATACAAAAACAAATGTGTGATGCATTGGTACAAGAGATATAAATTATTGTTTTAGCTTGACGGAACGAAAGACAATCCACGATAGCAGAGACTATTGATGAACATTGACACTAACACAAGAACAGAAAGAGATTTAATAATTTGTTTTATTTGTATAGTTTCTTTTGGAAATCAGTATACATCATAACAACATCACTGACTGCATCGTGCTGTGTTAAAACGAATTTAGACTGTAACCCGCTAAACGACAAACGTGTGAAGACCACCTGTGAGCGTGTACAAGGAAGCGAGTTTCGTATTCGCGCATGTCATGTGTACACTTGGATGAAATGTCAATGACGTACGTACAGATAAAACACAAAATGTGATCGGAAAATAAACCTATTTGAAAAAATTTAAACCATAAATTAAAAGTTAACATTTTATTCGGAACAATAATGTGATCCTACTCAAATATGAGATCAAATTATGTCAGAAATTTTCCTAAACTGGAAACATCTGTTATATATTTCACTTTAATATTACCGACTACATATGGAAAGTTAAACGGTGAGATAACAATAGTGTTCTTTTCAAAAATATATTTGTTATAATAATTTATAAAGGAGTACAAACCGGAAAGACATAATCCAGCAGTTCATCGGGTATATCGTTGTAGGAGGGGTAGCCGACGACGCTGGCGATAAACACACACGCTGCTAAAACAACGGCAAACATGGTGTGTTCTGATCTGAGAAGGCCGATCTACCACTCGGAGTGGTGTTTAGAGTCCAAACACACAGTCAGAGATGAACAGAGAAAGATAAGATATAAGCAGAACGACACCAGATGTCAGGTCACATATCATGCACTTCCACGACAAGATGGAGGCAGTAAAATGACATCAACATAATATCGAAAAGTGTCAATGACGCAGTGATGGGAACGTTTCCTAGCAACGTATGAGAATCGATACGGCAAGCTGAGTTCAGTTGAACATTGATTTAGTGAAGGGAGACAACCGCTGTGAACTGGCGATGACTTGTGTTTAGTCATAGTGATTTTATGTTAGTTAATAGAAATTCGTTTAGACATTTGTCATTGCGAATCCACATTAATTACCTTCAGTAGTTCCCTGAATGTTTGTATAACAGCCGAGTATTTATACACGTAGACCTAAACAGCTTTTCAATTTCATTCAAATGTGTTTTTTTCTCGGCGCAGCCGAGATTGTTTTCCTTTTTGACCTATTTATTCTCCCCTACACTGTTAAAAATGAACTCG
>JAUELE010237770.1:0-20299 GCA_031471655.1 Diodora aspera
CCCCCCCCCCCCCCCCCCCCCCCCCCCCCCCCCCCCCCCCCCCCCCCCCCCCCCCCCCCCCCCCCCCCCCAACTGACCCCACTGACCCCCTGGCTCGTACGCCTATGGATGTTAGAATATTTGGAGTGTCTTTACTTATTTAACTTCCATGATATGGCTGAAAGAATATCGGAAATTACAAAAGTTTCTTATTTCAGCACCGTGAGTGACAATCTCCAAGGAGCTTTAGCAACCTTTGCTCGGAACATGTCGGTCATCCATCAAGAAATATCGGCACCAAACATGCAGGGAAATACCAATTTTAAGGTATGTTGTTAAGTGTACTTTATTCAAAGTATCTTTTTTTCTATTTTGGTTTTCTGTTCAACATTTTTGAAGAAATATGAATTTGGTTCAATTCTGTTTCATGAAGTGAAGGTTTAATGGTTATTTATTTTTTATGAAAAGTTTTGTTATGTAAATTGTGTTTTTGAACCCTGTGTTGGAGGTAACATAAATCATATTGTGATGGCATAGCTAAATGATTGCTGAGAATGATATTAATCTAAAAATCACTTAAATTATGCGGGTTATCCCAGTAGTAATGGGAGTGCTAGGGCTTAGTTATGGACTTTGACCTTTAGAAAAAGATAAAATTAAGGTTTAAATCATGCGCTTTGCTTGAAAATCAAAAAAATATGTAAAAAAAAACTGGAAACTAAACTGATTCCCGAGAAATTTTAACGAATCAACTCAGTTCTAATACAAATCAAACAGCAATGATCGTGTGGATATGGAAACCCCTTGGGGTACTTTCAGTTTCATAAATTATCCAAAGTCATCCATGCATTAATTGTCAATCTCAGATGTGTGGGCCTGGTAAGGGAGATGACTCTAAACATATTTCCAAATTTAAGGCTATGAGCTAAAAAGTAGAAGGGCATTCCTGGTAAGCATAGAAGTCCCTCATTTTTTTAGGTCTGGTTTGAATCCATCCTCAAATTCCAGGGTACAATGACACCGCCAATGGTCATATACCCTGGATGTACTTCTATTCTCCATGTGTATGGAGAGTCCAAATCTGCTAAATATAGAGAATCAATGAAATGTCGCTCACTGCACAAGAAGTAACTCTTGATAATTTAAACACATAGCATCTTTACTTTGCCGATTGTTGGGAGAGAAGTGCCACATGATTGGACGCAAGCTTTTACTATGGAAGCTTCAGTGATTGGTCAATGATTGGTCAAAACACCCGTCTTGGAAAGATTGTCGTGAATAGGATTGATTCCAGGGTATATGACCATTGGCGATGTCATTATGCCCTGGATTTCTAGGATAATTTGAATCCTGCTATGGACAAATTCTGCTCTTGTATCTGTTGAAGGAACGCTGGTGGAGTCCCGTTATAAGCCAAATCACGAACACATCTTCAGCACCTAGCACATGTATAAATAATATTTTATAACAAATATTTTGTCCAGAATGTCTTGACAACTTAGTTTTTTTATTTCCCAGGGTGCAATTGAGGACATAGAGGGAATTCTGGGAACTACTCTTCAGAATGCAGAGGAACTAATTGAATCTCAACATGAAGCAGATGATGATGATGACCAGGCCCAGTGATCCCACAGTATTATGTCTGTTGTTTTCATGCAGGTGCAGCGTTTGTAGAGTATTACTGCCTTATGTTACAATAGCTGCAATATATTACAGCATTAACAAGATCCCAGTGTAATTCTGGTTGTCTTGAGTATATCCTGGCTCATGTTGCACTGCTTGAAAGACTGATTCAGCAAATTTTCCACTTGCAGAAAGATTGTCCCCAAGTTTTATTAATATTATTTATCTGTTGTGCTTCATGGCTACATTCATAAAATTGATAAGAACTTATATTTTGTTTTTGTTATGCAACTCCGTCCATTTTTCAAGATAATCTTTATTTAACAACCTATTTGTTTCTTTGTTATAAACTATATTAATTTAATTTATAAGTGAATTTTTTATAATAATATGCATATTTATATAGACATGTTGCAGTGTATATTTTAATAGTTCTTGCCATGTAAGCACAAATATTATGCATAAAGTATGACCTGTGATTTATATACATGAATATCATAAGCATAATTCATTATCTTTTTTGTATCTATTTATTTTCAAGGAAGTCTACAAAACAGTACTTATTTTCATCTTTTAAACAGTATTTTTTCCAAACTTAAATGACAGTATTACAATTTTGAATATGCACAAGGGGAATTACTGCTGTTATACTTACCAATAACAGTTTAATTAAAATTAAGCTTAATTTATTAACATTCATATTTAAAAAGAAGACCCCACGCTTTATCAAGAATTCAATACTGGAATGGTTTGTGTACAGGTTTATTTCGAAAAGTGACCAGTTTCATGTGCTAAAGAAAATTTCAACTTGTGTTGTACCCTAGATATAATATTTGAAAAGACAAAAGTATGAATAACAAAAGAAAAGATTCAAAAGTGGTACAAATAAAAACTCTGTACAATAGGAGACAAATCCATTGAACTGAAAGAAAAATGTGTACACATACAAGAAGGTTATGCAATGGAAGGCTGTTTACAATGATCAGTCTCAGATTGAAGAGAAAATATTGCAATTGAAAACAAGTTTATATTTTTATACTTCTAGACGAGTATATATATTTGATTTAATTTTGGATGACCACTAAGATGAAGTCAGAATTTTTAGTATTTTGCTTACTTAATATACTGTGATAGACATTTTCTAATGTGGGTCCAATTTGTATTCTGTATGTCTACCATTGCTGTTTGATGACTTTACTCATAACGATGTCACACCGACTGCATATTGAAAGTTTAGATACATCAGTGCACTTCTGTTGGATATGTAAACTTCTTGATATCATAATTCGGAGAAAGGTGCAAGTGTTTTGCAATGCATTGGTATTTTAAAATAATGACTTGAATATATATATATGGGTGTTAACTTTGTAAAATTGTTTGCCTTCATGCCAAAATCTGACCAAAGTTATTTCAGATAGATCTAACAATACCTGAACTAATGTTTCCTCAGCTTTGCTTGTTGTATTATCTGTCCAGTCAGTATTGATATTTCTTGTTTTACCATATTATATAAATTAAAGGAATTTCATTGTTTTTTAAAACTGTCTCTTCCCAACATGTCATTGGTACATCCAAACCAAAGACTTCGATGAGCCCTAGATATTTGTATTTGAACTGTTTGTTTTTGAATCATGATTGAAAGAATGACAGTAAACCATTGCCAGTATTTGAATGTGTAAACACTGCTGGAGGCATGCTTGACATGTAATGGCATTGCTTTGGGCACGAGAAGAGAGAGAGAGAGTTAAGTGTAGCCTGGCCTGGTCCAAGTTAGGGTTTAGAAAATTTAGGCCTTCAGAGAAACGTCAGACCAGAACTGTGAAACAGCCGAGAGGACTGCAGGATTCACATAAAGGATTATGGGGGTGGGGGAGGGAGTGGGGGATTGTTGTGTGTTGGTGTTCAGCACAATTACTTCACTTAATTACTACATTTATGTGATGTCGGTCCTCTTCGTTCCTGAACCCAGCACAGCCAGTGTATCACATCTGTTCATCAAGTAATTAATATCATCAGCCAAAATTTAATTAATTTGTGTATCAGGGTCATAGACAGAATGTTCAGAGGGAAGTCACACAAGACTTATTCCATATACTCAAGCCTAATACAAAAATATAATAGTGATGTCAGTAGTCACAGAAAGAGGTTTTCTACTCTGTATACAGCTGTTCGTTGGGTTCATCTGAACCAACCTTGCATACACCCCTGGTATCCTGCAGATTGTTTCAAAGACCCACAATGTTTTGCTCAAAGTATCAGTATTTGGTTGCTGCTCTGAAATCTTCCATACAATTTGTACATGAACATTTCAAATGAAATATTATTGCATATCAACACAAACGTGAGCGTGTTTTGTTTCTTATGAACAAGGGGTGTGGGATAGCGCAGTGTTAATCGTATCGGTCCATTAATCTGCAAGACTTGGAGGTTATGGGTTCAGATCCTTCCCTGTACCTTTCTTTCAGCTTGGAGATTGAACCCTTACACAGATGTTATGTGAGCAAGACTGTGGTGATATGGCTGAAAGATTGCTGAAAGCAACTATATTCCAAACCCACTCACATTTGCCCCTTATGAACCAATTTAATCATATATTTATTAAATCTTTGTTATATATGCTGAAAATATAATGATATTTTAATCAATTCCAAATCAGTCTGAACCTTTCTGTGCATTTTTCTGTTGTAGTTTACTGTCAGCAATAGATAAGTGTTACAGTACTTGCCCCAGTACTGCTGAGTATGAAGTATTCAAGGAATCCAGAATACTGGTTTTACCCAGTAACAATTTCTGTTTTGCTAGCCAAAGCATGTTTGTAAACTGTAACGAAGTTCAACAATGAAATAGACAGCCACTGCATTATGCCTGTTGTGAAAATCCGAGTGTGCATCCAGTTTACTATTAGCAGCTGTGTGTGCGATGGAATTGTGTTGTTATTGGTGGCAGCAGTGCTGTGCATTACTTTACTGTTACATGTATATAGATGCTATATATTTAATTGCTTCATATAATGCTATTAACCTGTATCTATTGTGATTTATCCAATTACATTCCATTTGATTAAAGCCATTCAGTATTAAATTTTGTCAGTTCACACGTTTGGAGATACTGCGATCGAGTGGGATAGACAAACACCACTTTTCGTAATATTTCAGTTACGTCCTTGTACATTATGGGATGTTTTAATTTGTGCTTTGGAGTGAAAGAGTCGAGTTGAAATGATGTTTTACTTTGCAAGGAGAATATTTCAGCCATAACACCCTAGTGATCTGCAAGGTGCACATCGAGCGAAAAGACAGTTCATAAAAGTGAAAGCAAAAGATCCCTACTTTAGTCGCCTTGTACGACAAGCATTGGGTTACTGAGGCCCTATGCTATCTGCATGACACCATGTCACCCCCCAGGGTTGGAGTGAAAGATTCTCAAGTGATTTGGATGCCCCATATATAGCTGATGGCATAAAGGGTTACCCTCAGTGTCAGTCCGTCCATACATATGTACGTATGAGGGTGTGTGGGGTGTGATGTATAACCACTTGTCACAAACCACGGAACAGAATTAAGTGCTTTGTAGGGACTCTAAAGGTGTGCATCTCATACTTTTTTTTATAAAATTATTTTAATTTTGTCAATTTCATAGGCGTTTAAACTCAGTTAAATTCAATTCCACTGTCACAGTGCTGTAATGGGGGATAGTCGATCCACATCTCATGTATAGGTCCCTGGACACAAATTTTCATATCACATATTACTACCAGTTAGCTGGGAAACTGGTAACCTGAACTTCTTGTTGCAATGAAGAGGTGGTGAAAATAGATGATCCTCATTCTACATGCATACAGCAAAACTACGATAAAGACTGATCCGTGTTTCACAAGCATTATGCCAACCTAAAGAATGGAGTTCGCATGGATTTACAACTTCTTTTAAGAGTTTATATTTTTCTACAGTTGTACTGATAATAACTTGAGATACTTTTCAAAAACAAGTTGAAACATTTTTCCAAATGATACATCTTCACTGGACTGAAATAATGAGCAAGCCAATCTCTCATACGATGTATGATGATGATGCCACTAAAACAATTTAATGTTACGATGTACATAATTATAAATGTTTTGGATTTTGATTCATGATATGATCTATGCAATATTCTGGTATATCGATTTTGGGGTTTCTCTCATAGTTCATAAAAGGGATCGATAGAAAGGAAAGTGAAAGCAAAAGAACCCCATTTTAGTCGCCTTCTATGACAAGCATTGGGTTACTGAGGCCTTATTCTATCTAAGTGACACCACGTCACTCCCCGGATGCCCCACAGGGTGTTCCTTTCTCCAAGATGAGAGAGCAAGGGATTTGGTTTTCAGCAATCTTTCAACCACTTCACAATGGTCTCACGAACTTCACGTCGGTGTCAGGGTTCCTGTCTCTCCAGGCTGAACGAGAGGTGCCTGGGCAGGACTCAAACCAAAACTGCCAAGGCTGGCTGGACTGACGTGCTAACCACATCATTATCCTGTGCCGTCTCTCCAAGATTAAGAATAGGGCCTAAAATCAGCCACCCCAAGCAGGACTTGAACTAACAAGTACAACCGTCAAGAGGCTGATAAGAGAGGTGAAAGAATCAGATTGTCATTTCAGAGACCAACTACGGCTGAAATGAAGTTACATGTACTTCAGCCATTTTTTAAAATGCCATTCCCATATCATAATTGAGAAAACTTTTTCAAAACATGGGACACAATAAGTGGTACCTATTTTTCAATCAAAACCCATCGATGTCTACACAGTAGTTTTCAAACTCGGCTGAAATTTTGAAAGAAATTTTGAAAACAACACAAAATGAGAACTAAAATTTTAATCTTAAAACAAATATAATGCATATTCATTTTCTGCCAACCGTTTCCACCAATCAGACTGTCTTGTCCCCCGTCTGCAAGTCATGGCTGTAGCAGCACTCTTCTCCATGCTGACACTCTCCAACCTTAAACTTCTTGCAAGGGTACTGTTTTTGAGATGCATCTCCCTGCAAAACATAATTTACTTTCTTAAAAAAGAACAAGTGACTTTGGATTTACTGTGCCGTTGGTTTCAGCAATCTTTCAGGTATATCACTAGAGTGTGACTTAAATCATGTTGGAAGTAGGGTTCCATTTCCAGACTCATCCTCGAAATCCACGGCAGGACTCTACCAAAGGTCTGTCATATATGCCCTGGATGTACTCCTATTCACCATAGTTGTGTGAAAGTATAAATCTGCTAAATATAGACTACCAATGAAATGTTGCATTCACTGCACAAGAAGTCACTTCATAAATTTAAACACATACAGTTAAATCCGAATAAGTCAAAAATCCGGATAAGTAAAACATTTTCTGTGGTCCTGGTGTGTTTCTTCTATATTTATCATTATCTTGACACAGATGTATCACTAAAGTAAAAATTCTGGATAACTATGGTAAAATGTTTTTCAAGGTCCCTTCAATCAATTAAGTGAGTAAATGCCATCGGATAAGTAAAATACATCCCAATCCCAAGTGATCATCCCAATTAATACGAAATGACTTAACACAATACCCAGCTCACAGTGTTTTCACAACGCTTGTCAGTACTGCAATTGTTCGTAAAGACTTAAGTGGTTGTCATTGGGATTTGGATAAGTAAAATATCGGATAAGTAAAAAGAAATCCATGGTCCCTTGAAATTTTACCTATCCGGATTTCATTGTAATACTTTACTTTCCCGAGTGTTAGGAGAGATGTGCGACATGATTGTACACAAGCTCTCACTATGGAAGCTTCACTGATTGGTCAAAATGCCCGCCTCAAGACGAATGTGGTGAATAGGAGTGATTCCAGGGTACATGACGGACATTGGCGGAGTCATTGTGCCCTGGACTTTGAGGATGGATTCCACTGTAACTCAACACACGTTAACATATTTCTAACATCATGCTCTGACTTACCTGTGCTTGCCTCTCTTTCCTCTTTCCCTGCAGTTTCTGGCGTTTGTCCTCGTTATCACCCTCACTCTTCTTGGCTCGGGCTTTGGGTCCCCAGTTAGGTTCGGGGTTTATCTGGTACCGAAGAAGACCCTTCTCCCTTGATTTGGGATTTGCCTCAGCATGGGTCTCGAAGGACACATCAATAGAAGGTTCCTTGTCAAGGATTGCCTTGGCGGGGGTTCCCTCTTTGAGACGAGATTCCTTCACTGGATGATCTTTAACCCAAGCTCTCATTATGTCCTGCAAAGTCGTATGTTTTTTTGTTTTATTTCAAAAACATGGATATTTGACATCAATAAAAAAACTAATGGCACTCAACTGCTCACACATCTAAACGGACATAAAGCTTTAATATAATTGTTTATAGTAAGTATTTTGTGAAAATGTGATTCTGAATTCACTGACCAAAGAGAAGAACTGATTTGAATTATCATTTTAGCCATTTTAAGCAAGACTCAATTGGTAAGGTCAAAGGAACAAAAGTTGACTCACCCAAATTACCTCCCCTGGAGCATCAGTTTTGTAGGAATTCTTTAAAGCGTGCGACAGTGAAGCTCTGTATCCTGCATTCAATAGGGCTGACCTTTGTGAAAGACACGAAAATAATCATTTTTCAGTGGTAACAATGATCTACTCAGTTTCTACTTCCCTTGAAGACATTAAATCAGGATGTCCCAAAAATTGAATCAAGTACAAATTTGATGACTCACAAACTTAAAACAAGAAGAAGAACCCAAATAACTCCCTTCTTGGTATAAAGGCAACTAAGTGATAATGTGTTGCCTTTACTTCTTCTCAAGAGATCTCTTATCTAGCTTCTCTTTTTGGGGGTCTTGACAAGCATGTTGTGTATCATATGGCTCATTTTGAACCTAAACACTGGCTCAGTTACAAATCAAATTGAAAACCCTGCAATTGCTATTTAATACATGTTCTGTAGTGGTTGATTCACCGATATTGAATTTAAACATTTTCAGTGATCTTTCAGTGTTACTGCCATGACAAAAGCACCAAATACGGGCTGAACAAAACTAAGCTAGCCATCAGCTTACCAAAGTAGCAATCAAACCCACAATCTTCCAGGCTCATTAAAAGCTACCCCAGCATTCTACCAAGACATTCCCACATGTATTGCCAGATTAAATTACCTGAACTGTACCATGTTGAATGGCGTGCAGTGTAAAACATTACAGAGCTCATCTCCTTTGTAATAGAGGGGTACATCTTCTAGTTCTTCCTCTACTAAACTCAGCATCCCTTTGATTCTGTCTGATGTCCCAAACAGATGTGGGCTGTCGATGACCCTTTTCAGGACTCTGTGAACAAACTGCTTGTCATGGATTGGATCCGCCCAAATTGGGCCACCAATGTGTTGTTTAGATCCACAGTGATCACATGTCGGATTAGCAGTTGGACCTGTGGCTGGGACAAATTTGAAGTTGCCTCCCTTGGTTTCAATTTTGTTCATCACTTTCTGCAACACAAATGACCCACATCCTGTGCAGTGATACACATAGGCCATCTTTGAGGCTGATTCTTTGACCTTTATCTGACCACTGTAAACTTTAACAAACACTCGCACATAGAAGTCCACACTGAGAGACAGCACAGGTTCAATGTAGCGGGAGTACCTATTCGCTGCAGACTCAACAGACTGTAAAATTATTCTCAGAGCTTGTTCATGACAAAATTTTGCCTTGAGTGACACAGAACCATACTTGGAAAAACATGTTTCGCTTGTATTTCCACACATCACTGCCATGTCTGTGCATGTTATACAAAGCAAGCCTCCGTCTCGAACTGCCTGTACAACAGAATCAAGAAACACAGAAGGGCTTCCATAAGGGTCCAGGTCAATCACATCAAACCTGTCCTTGAATGATTTATGCTCGTACATAACCATTGCAGCGTCTGCACAGTTTGACTTTACAAGACCTTCCAATTTGTTCCTAGAGATATTCTTTTTAATAAAAGAAACTGCATTTTCATCGAAATCATTGGCGATTATTTCCCTTACTCCGGGAATTTCCAGTCCAAACCTTATTGACCTCAATCCTGAAGCTGAAAGTCCTTCTAAGATTCTAACACCATTTGGATTTATCTCTCCAACTTTCAGTTCCTGATCATTCCGACGATCCTCTGTCCCTTGAATGCTTTCATCTTCTGCTTCAGTCAATTTGTCATCTGATGCAGTGTTAATTAGATTTTGTTGTTTCTTTTTCTGCTTCTTTAACTTTTCTTTCTGTTCTGCAAGGTGATCTAAGACAAATTCAGATATTACAGCTATAGTCAAATCTCTGTTAAATTCTTGAACAGGATTGTAAAACACTGACTTTGGAGTCAAAACATCTGCTTTTCCCTCCTGTACAACATTATCTTGCGATTCTGCTGCAACCGACATTGCTGACCTTGTCTGAGAAGTCCTTCCACTCAAACTGGTGAAAGTTCTGAAGAAATTATGAAATCTAGGGAAACAGATTCTTGTTGCATTCATGTGGTGTCATACAGGTGATTAAATCTGAAACAAATTTGAGAGAGTGACCATTAATTTTGTCATAACAATTAGGCCTAACATGTACAACGACAATTTGTTGTTTGCTACATCTGTAAGTTCTGTTACAATATGATACAAAACTTGAAATCTTGCCCTGAATGACTTTCTTAACTTCTATGGGTCGTTGACAACGTACCAAATAAACATCGAACAGACGACTCACACCCCCCTTCTGCACAAATTTCCGCATGGTCTAAACGTGCTCGCGTGTTATACTGGAAACGAGAATCGAAGGGAGAAATCGTTTAATGTTATATTTCAACATTTACTAAATTAAATCTCAACATAAACTAAATAACCTCCTAGTAAGTACTAATATTTTGATTTTATAACCTAAATTGTCTTGACATTGGAACAGTTTCATTACTCAATCAAAACAGTAACAGAGTTGCACCGGAAGTGATTAAAAATAAAGCTCCCGTTCGTTTCTCGGCGCAGTTGGAGCGAGTAAACATGGCTTACGGTCCGGTGTTGGTACTTGTTTTCAGTGGCAAGCGAAAGTCAGGCAAGGATTTCATTACGGAAAAGCTTTTAGACAGGTACGAACATTGACACCTTAGAAACAATACCCACATTTGAAGGTTCATTGAAAAGAAGACGTGACATCAATGAATTATTTCATAATGACAATATCCAAGTGGGTTGACATCGCTGGGTTCCCTATCTGCTGATCAGGTGATTCACTGGACAGTGGCCTGATAGGGCTCGGCTAGTTTTTGTGTATACTAGAATCTCATATTTTATGTGTAAGGAAAAATTATATGCATTTTACTTGCTTTATCAATTTTATTAGTTTATTTTTGGATTCACAAGATATCAGATTAATTGTTAATATTTTTGATAATTAAAATACTGAAAACATTGTAAGACACAATGACATAAATATATTTTGGATTCACATTTCAGAATTGGGAAGGCACAATGCTGCATTATGCGACTCTCTGCCCCACTAAAGAGTCAGTATGCAAAGGTAATTATTTTCTGGCAGTCTTTTACTATACATGTATATATATGTTGCCTTTGGTAGTAGATAGTTGAACATACATGTAAGTGCTTCAGACCCTGTATGTTTCTGTCAAGCTATGGGGTTCAGTCTGCTGGAATAATTTATTAGAACAACTGGAACAAAACCTCCATTCTTCTTGATGAACATGAAATGTTTTTGCAGGAGCATCATCTGGATATATCTCGATTGCTGGATGCATCAGAGTACAAAGAGAAGTATCGCAAGGACATGATTAACTGGGGAGAAGAGAAACGAAATGCAGATCCAGGATTCTTCTGCCGTATTGTTACCAGCGGTGATGGTAGTGAGAAGCCTGTGTGGATTATAAGTGACGCAAGGAGAAAGACAGACTTGGCTTTCTTCAAACAGACCTTTCCTAGTGTAACCAGAACAGTTCGAGTGCAAGCTGACCTTGATGTGCGTGAAGAAAGGGGGTTTACATTCACAAAAGGTTGGTTTTATGGTTTTATTTTGGAGGTGAGTGAGAGTGATTTTGGATTTTACGTGGTTTTTGGCAGTCTTTCAGCCATATCATCATAGTTCACCAACCTTCAGTTGGTGTGTCTCTAAATCTCTTAGTTGATAGAGAGGTGCCCGGGCGGGACTCGAACCATGTTTGCAAAAACTGGCAGATCACTGAGATAGAATAGGGCCCCAGTAGCCCAATGCTTCGCCTCGTACAAGGTGACTGAAATGGGGATCTTTTGCTTTCACTTTGCTTTCTATTGAACCCTTGGGGCTTCCCGGAAGTGGCGTTATTATGATGTGCACAAAGCTAGTGCATTGTGATACAAAAGTGCGGCTGTTATTGTCCATGCTAGCTCCGGTGAGAATGTAATACGAAACTAGGTGTTCGAATAAAGCTACTCTGTCACCCGCCATTATGCGTCTGTCGTGTTTATGTGACAAGCATCACAACAGGCGTGGCGTCACTAAAATAGAATAGGGCCCCAGTAACTCAATGCTGGTCACACAAGGCGACTAAAATGGGAACCTTTGCTTTCACTTTCTTTTCTATCAATCCCTTTTCGCTCGATGTGCACCTTGCACATCATGTTGCGTTATGGCTGAAATATTGGCCTTGCAACGTAAAACATCATTTTAACTCAACCTTTCTATCAATCCTTTTTATGAATTATCTTCTCGCTTGATGTACACCTTGCACATCACTTTGCGGTATGGCTGAAATATTGCCCTTGCAACGTAAAACATCATTTCAACTTCTAGGTGACACTATGTCACTCCTCGTAAACTCATGCCGAAATCATTCAAATGATCTGTTTGCACTTTCTTTCCACAGGTGTTGATGATGCAGAGTCTGAATGTGATCTGGACGATGTTGATGACTGGGACTTTGTAATTAAAAACAACACAAAAAATGAATTAGAAAAGCATCTAGACTTAGTTATGGATGAAGTTGAGAAGAAACTGGAAGTTGCAAAAAGTTGATACAAATCAAAGTGTTTTATAAGAAATGTCATGACATATTTATTGATTAAAGTGTTCAAAACAGCTGATGACATGTGATATGAAAATGGGTGTGATGTAATGTGTAGATGGAATTATGATTTACATTTCTGGTTTGGCTGTCCTGATATTTTGTAGCCATCAAAATCTGACATTCAAGTCGAAGAGGTCAGTTTCATCAGGGAACTGTAAGAAAAACCAAGTTTTGATTCAGATGGTGTTTTATGTTGCAATATTTCAGCCATAACATATTGGATGTGCAAGGTGCAAACCGATGGAAAAGATAATTCATAACAGAGATTGATTGAAAGATAAGTGAAAGCAAAAGATCAATATTTTAGTGGCCTTGTACGACAAGCATTGGGTTACTGGGGCTCTATTCTTCTTAGATGAAACCATGTCACTCCCTGAGGTCTAAGTTTTTAGTTTGACCCTATGATGAACGTGATTCAGGTGTGAAACAATCCACGAAATCCAGGGCATGTATGACTTCATCAATGGTCCATCATATACCCTGGAGTCACTCACTCCTATTCATGACCTAAAAAAAAAGAAGAAAATGTTTCTGGTCTTTGCCTCTTGGCAAAAATGATGCAACGATGCGATCTTCCTTTTTTTTATATGACCGAATATTCTGTAATTAGCTGTATGAACAGATAAGCAAATAATACTTCAGAATAACAAACTTTTAATAACTTCAAATAAAAATAAATGGCTTCCTAAAGCATTTTCCATCTTGTATTGTTCGGGGAGCCGTGGTTCAGAGTTACATGTACTTGCCCCTGATCATAAAAATCCGGAAAACAGAGTTTAGAGCTACCTGCCCTTGGCAATTAATATCCGAGAAAAAAGTTCACGTTCGTAGAGACCATAAACAAAAGATGATGTTTTCACTCACAAATCCATTGCAGGTCTAGGAACCTTTGGATTTCCCTGCAAAAAGTAAAGTTTGTAAAGAGGTTCAGTGGCTGTTTCTCGTAAAATGGTCATTCCTAGTGAGTGAGTGAAATAGATTTTGACATTGCAGGGGGCAATATTTCAGCCATAGCGCAATGTGATGTGCAAGAGGCACATCTGGAAAAGGGACAACACGGGATCGATAGTAAGAAAGTGAAAGCAAAAGATCCCCATTTCAGTCGCCTTGTACGACAAGCATTGGGTTATTGAGGCCCTATTCTATCTAAGCGACACCATGTCACTCCCCGGAAGCCCCACGGGGTGGTCATTCCTAGCAAGACTGTGTTGCTGGTCATGTTTTCAGACCCCTCCTAGTAGCAGGACAGTAGCATGGGTTCTATATTGAGCAAGAGTATGGGGTCATATTGTGGTAGCATGTTGGACAAGTAACCGGTCAGCCTTAATTGCCAGTTTGGGTTTGAATTTCATGCGGGACAGCTGGCTGAAGGATTGCGGAAGTCATGTTAAATGCAATGTCACTTGTAGTTGAGGGGATTTAAAGATGATTACACTGCTTCTTAGTATCATGCCTCGTGGGGCTTTTGGGTCGTGACATGGTATCGCTTAAAAAGAATAGGGTCCCATGCTCGTCATAAAAGGCAACTAAAATGGCGATCTTTTGCTTTCACTGTTCTTTCTATCAATCTCTTTTATGAACTGTCTTTTCTCTGTGTGCACGTTGCATTGTGGCTGAAATATTGTCCTCGCAATCATCTTGGTTCTTGAAGACTGAGACTTACCATTAGCATCACATCATGACAAAAGAGTGCATACATTGGAACTGGTTTCAGTTTTCCAAAATAGAATTTCAAATATGAACAATTCTGCCACAATTTACAAGTTCAACCTGTTTGCTGTGGTGACAGTTCAGATTCAGGCTTTACTTTGAGATGACTAACTTTTAGCTACCTCAAACTGATGTGCAAGAAAAAGAATCACCGACAGTAGAAAGATACAAGACACTGACAGAACGAGAGGTGAAAACAAGACTCCAGTTAAGTAGGCGTTTACAACCATGGGATTACAGGTGTTTGAAGATATTTTACAAATAAAATCTCAACAAAATATCATATCAGGTGTTCATGGTATGTATCAGCAGACATTCTTACATGGAATCTACAAAGAGTGAAAAGCAAACACTGACAATCACATTAAATGTAACAAGCTTAGTACGTACACAAGGTTGGTACACAATGCTGTTTTGATGGGTCAAACGTATTAGAACCAAACAAAAACCAGGTGAGGGAGTGATATTTTACCTTCCTTCAGCCATATCACCACAATGTCGTCTTGTCAGGACTGCCTTCTCCATGCAGAGTTTTCAAACACACAAACACAAAGCTGCTAATTGTGACTGCTAGAGGTGTGACATTCAAATCGGGTTCTATGGGTGCAGTCATGTCAAAGGTCAAGGCAATGTCATTTTTCATAATTTAGCAAAACACGTCATATATGTTAACATGCATACACTATTTTCTTTACAAACCAAATTTCAGCTTCCTAACTTTCTTAGAAAGCTTCAAATTGACCAAACTTGATTTTTCATTTTGGCACCCTGCCACGCCCACTTTTGGAGGTACAGGGCTCAAATGCAATACCAAACTAGCTTATGTTACAAAGATGCTGCATACTAAGTTTAATTAAGTTTCATCAATATTTGTGGTTGCTAGAGGTGTGGCGTCGAATTGTTTACGTACGGACAGACAGACAGACGGACAGACGCCGGACTTTCCACTTATACTAAAAACTCAACTGGTTGAGACCAGTTGAGTTAACAATATCCCTGTCAAAAGTTGAGTAGTATAGTTTGTTACAAAAAGGTTGTGCATGAAGTTTCATCAAACGTGATCAATAGGTGAGATGAGATCAGTTGAGTCCAAAAGTTTAAACTCAATTTCTGTTCCAAGCAGTACATAGATGAAAGAATTGCTGATATGTATGGAAACTAATGGAACAAACTAACTGTCTTTGCTATTCATTTATATGTATACAAATGAATTTTCAACGAATATAAACACGAAATGTGATGTACCCTACTTATTTACTAATACGGTTCACACTGGTGATTTGTGTGTCAATGCTTGGCCATGGAGGCACCGTTTTGGGAATTAGTCTTATTGCAAGCAAAGGGTGTCTTTTCTTTTGTACTAACCCATTACGTCAGTCAAAGTTAGAACAGTTTTGTATGTTTCGGCATAGAAGAGTTTTCAAAAAAGAAATCATTTCAACATTTCAAGCATTTTTTTTCCAATAAGAGAGAGTTTGTGATTGAACAGAACAGACACCCTTGCAAATGTAATCTCTAGTTGTCTGCCCATTTGAAGCTGAACACATCGACGTTAAAAATGTTGGATGGTATTCCTACGTTGGTGGTCTTCATGTACGACTTCAGACGCCAGCATTGTGAAAAGGCAGCATGACACTTTTCAGGACGCTGATGCTTGGATCCAGTCATGTGGATCATCATCTTGTCACCATCCATTACTCTTGCTATTTCTTTATGTAAAGAAACATCATCTTGAACAAGCACTTTCCTCCCCTGCAGGTCAGCTTATGTTTTCAATATAATTCTAAAAGATTTCTTCTTCTTCTTGTGTACAGTCTTATGCTCCTGGAATTCATCTTCGGTTTGAAACGAGTTTTTACACTCAGAACAGAAGAATATGATAGGCAATTCATGTATTGCAACATGTTTCATTAAAGCAATGGACGTTTGAAAGATTTCTGCACAAACAACACATTGAAATTTGGGGCCTTTTGACTTTTTCTTAAAATTACAAGGAAACAGCTCCCCGGAAGGTTGGTGGAGGTACATCATATCTACCAATGGCTCTTCTTCAATGTTTTTCTCAACAAGAGGCTCTTTATTGACTTTAATCTTACCACAAACACTTCCGTCTGAACTAGCAGTAGTCCGTGAAGATTGGTTCAAACGCTTTGAGTGAGCTTCAAAAGGAGCTCGAAGCTCTTCATCGAGATCAATACCTGGTTCCTGCTTGATGTTGATGCATTCAGCTTCAGTTCCTTGTACTGTCTGCTGTGTAAATTGGTGGGTCATAGGTTTAGTCTTCTCTGCAAAAACCTGATCTAAAGATGCAAGCTGTTCCAAAGGCCTCTTTGCATTTTGCCTTACCTCCTGCTGTGCATTTTGCACATTTGAAAATTCTGCACATTTTGGAGACTGATAGGAGATAGCTTTTCTCGTCATATTTGCTGAGGCTTCTTCCGGAATACCATCCTCAAAATAACTTTGTTTTGAGTCTACGCTTACTTTCTTCATATGGGCACTGTCTGATTCAAGGTTCTGAAACTCTTGATCCACATCAATAACTGGATCCCGCTTGATGCTGATGCATTCAGCTTCAGTTCCTTGTACAACATGCTTTGCATTTCTCACACTTATAAATTGTCTACATTTTTGAGCTTTGTAGGACACATGAAATGATTTTGACTTCTCTGCAAAAACCTTATCTGAAGACACGAAATATTCAAACGGCTTCTTTGCATTTTGTACATTTATCAATTTTGCACATTTTTGAGATTTATAGCAGACAGGTTTGCTTAGCCTACTTAGTAATGATTCCTTTGCAATATCATCCGCAATGTAACTGTCTTTGACGTCTACAGAAATCAATGACTTTGGGTTAGCTTCCTGTTTGTGCATGACTCTTACCTTCTTCACATGGGCACTGTCTGATTCAAGGTTCTGTAGCTCTTGCTTACTGATGTTCATACCCTTTAGCCCTGGAGAAGAGATCACCACTGTTTCCTTACCTTTAGAAACCCCTTTTTGAACAAGCACTTTCTTCCTCTTCAAATTTTCAGATGTTTTCAATATAGTTCTGAAAGACGGCTTCTTCTTGTGAACAGTCCTATGTTCCTGGAATTCATCTTCCGTTTGAAATGAGTTTCCACACTCGGCACAATAGAATATCACAGGTACATCATGTATTGTAACGTGTTTCATTAAAGCAACGGACGTTTGAAAGATTTCTGCACACACAAAACATTGAAATTTGTGGCCAAGGCCTTTTGACTCTCCCTTACAAGGGAAAATCTCCCCGGAAGGTTGGTGGAGGTACATCATATCTACCAATGGCTCTTCTTCAATGTTTTTCTCAACAAGAGGCTCTTTATTGACTTTAATCTTACCACAAACACTTCCGTCTGAACTAGCAGTAGTCCGTGAAGATTGGTTCAAACGCTTTGAGTGAGCTTCAAAAGGAGCTCGAAGCTCTTCATCGAGATCAATACCTGGTTCCTGCTTGATGTTGATGCATTCAGCTTCAGTTCCTTGTACTGTCTGCTGTGTAAATTGGTGGGTCATAGGTTTAGTCTTCTCTGCAAAAACCTGATCTGAAGATGCAAGCTGTTCCAAAGGCCTCTTTGCATTTTGCCTTACCTCCTGCTGTGCATTTTGCACATTTGTAAATTCTGCACATTTTGGAGACTGATAGGAGATAGCTTTTCTCGCCATATTTGCTGATGCTTCCTTTGGAATATCATCTTTGTAGTCTACTCTTACTTTCTTCATATGGGCACTGTCTGATTCAAGATTCTGTAACTCTTGATCTGCATCAACAACTGGTTCCTGCTTGATGCTGATGCATTCAGCTTTAGTTCCTTGTAGAATCTGCTGATTGTCATCAACAGTCTTCAGTTTTCCATTCAGTAAGCTTTGGCTTTCGAAGCAAGACTCCAAAGGATCCAATACACTGTTCATATCCTTCCGACAATTCAACCTGTTTCCATCTTCAGATATATTTTTATTCTGTTTTTCCAAGTCAATGTTGGGTTCTGTCTTAATAAACATAAACCTTGGGCCTATGAAGAAGCTTGACCTAGCGGCTATTACTTGATCTGTTCCACATTCTAATCCATCCAAGTTCTCAGTGCCAAATTTAGTGATCAATACATCTTTCTTAGATTCGTCAATTACCAGATCACCAACTGGTGCCTGCTTCCTGCTGATGAATTCAGCTTCAGTTCCTTGTTTCATCTGCTGATCGACCTGAATGGGCTTCAGCCCTATGGAAGAATCTTGTTCTGTTTCTGTATCATTACATAAATCGTTTGCCACAAATGTTGCTCCATCTTCTGTATCAACAGATTTCTCTGAATCTACTCTGAAAACATTTGTGTCAATGGATTTTTCACAATGTTTGGTCAATTTTAAATGTTTTGAAACACCAACAGATGAATGATCTATATTCCGTTTTGATCTTCCATTCAGTAAGATTTGGCTTTCAAGGCAAGGTTGTGTTTCAGTTGGCAAAGGTTCCAACATAGTTTTCAGTTTCTTTCCAAACTTTCTATCATGTTTATTACCCAATTGACAATCTGCCAGCACTGAAGAATCTGATACATTGTCATCCAAAACTGAAGCTGTTGCTTCCGAAAGCCTGAGAACCATACGCTGTTCATCTGTCGTGTAAATATGTCCTTTCTTGAGCACAACCTTTGGAGTCATCCAAACATTTATGTCAACAGATTCTTCACAATGTTTCGTTGATTGTACTTTCTTTGACTGCACAGAAACACAAACAGATGAATGCTCTATATTCCTTTTTGATCCTCCATTCAGTAATATTTGGCTTTCAAGGCAAGGTTCCATTTCAGTTGGCAAACGTTCCAACATAGTTTTCAGGTCTTTTCCCAACTTTCTATCATGTTTATTACCCAATTCACAATCTGCCAGCACTACAGAATCTGATACATTGTCATCCAAAACTGAAGCTGTTGGTTCAGGAAGCCTGAGAACCATACGCTGTTCATCTGTCATGTAAATATGACCTTTCTTGAGCACAACCTTTGGAGTCATCCATGTCCATTCAGTGGCATCTCGGTCGATGAAGTCTGACCCAGCAGCAATTCCATGGTCCAATTCACATTCCAATTTGTCAATTTCATTTTTAGTGATCAGCACATGTTCGTTGGTTCCCTCAACTACTATCTTTTCTTCAAAAAGCTCCTTTTTAATCAAATAGTCATCACCCTTGCAATTATTGTTGTTCACCTGATAACTCCCTGGCACCAAAATTTCTTCTTTTTTCTTTTCTTCTTCTTCTGGAACACAAACTACTACTTCTTCTCCTTCTGACACACAAACCACTTCATCATCATCTTCTTCTTCTTCAACAGATATATCTCTTGCTGTAGATGCCTGCCTTATGTCTTCTGAAGGATGGAATAAGCTGGGTTTTCCTCTCTTAGAAAAAATATACTTGTTTGACAAGCCAGTCATTAGTCGCCTTGGGGTACCAATGACAGGATAGATCCTGGCTTCCTGAAAATTGAGAATATTTCCATATTTATGTAATTTGGTCAATGGGGTGAACATTTTTATAAACAAGAAAACTGTGTCAAATGACACGCATGCCCCCGCAGGATATCGTGCATGCTTCAGGTGCTAGTTGAACCTACTAATTTTATTTTCTGAACACAATCAACTGGTCTTAAATGAGTGAGTGACTCTGGAGTAAAGTGACTTTCGGTAATTTTTCAACCATATCATCACGATGGTTCCAAGGGGCTCACATCTCTGGCCAACACAACAGCGACCTGGTTGGGATTCGAACTCAGAACCTTTCGATTGCGAGTCCAGTGCGGTAACCACTGTGGCAACCCCGCGCTCTGGTCTGAAATGAAGCCAATCTAAACCCAACTAGATTACTAAATCATGGTGAGAATAGAATTCATTGAGTTAACAC
>JAUELE010237782.1:0-11596 GCA_031471655.1 Diodora aspera
TTTCTGACTGCGTGCTTAACTCAGTTTTGATATTTTGACCCAAGAGACTGCGTTTGGTGAATTCCATCACAAATGTCGTATTCGGATCTCTTACACAGGCAGTTTGAGTGTGGATCGCGTCCAATAGGCCATCCCAAACTTAGATACAGGGACACGTTAAAAGGCACCTTAGGTCTGCACACATCTACATAGAATCATGAGAAGATACAGTGTCCGACTGTCCATCGTAGGGACACGCTGTGAAAACAGGGATTAAAAGAGCAGATGGCGATTTTAATCAGTTTTAGACGCTAAAACTACAGAAGCAGAAGGAACTTGAAAGTGTCTTCACGCGTAAAAACAGATGTCTCCCCCTTCCCATCATGTTTAATGAAAAAGTTCCCAACACTTCCAGAGATCTGATCTGAAAATGAAAATGCTCATATTGGACACTGGCCCTACACCACGCCCACATTTGAGGGGTGGGTGACTTCTGCCCCTCAAAAGGCACTACCACATTACAGTCAGCCCCCGTTAACCCGACATCCGTTAATCCGACACCCTCGCAATCCGACACATATTTTGGGGAACAAATTGTACACAAATTTACCTCGTTAATTGACATCCTCGTTAATCCGACAGTTTTGCCTGCAACCGCGTGTGTCGGTTTAACGAGGGCTGACTGTATTTATATTCGCCATTGACCCCTGGCTACGTCTGCATTTGAGGGGCAGGGGACTTCTGACACTCAAAAGGCACAACTATTTAACTAATGTGTGTGTCAAGTTTATGAAAAAGTTCCCAATACTTCCAGAGATCTTGTGCCGAAATGAAATGACCATATGCATCACTGACCCCAAGGTCACGCTCACATTTGAGGGGTGGGGACCTCTGAACTTCAAAAGGTACACTACACTATTTACTTAATGTGTATGTCAAGTTTTATTGAAAAGTTCCCAATATTTTCAGAGATCTGGCCCGGAAACAAAAATGCTTATATTCGCCATTGACCCCACGCCACGCCCACATTTAAGGGACAGGGGACTTCTGACAATCAAAAGGCACAACTACACTAGTTATCCAATGTGTGTGACATGTTTTATAAAAAAGTTCCAAATACATCCAGAAATCTGCTCCGGAAACAAAAAATGCTCATATTTGCCACTTACCCCCACCCCCACCCCCAGCCACGCCCACATTTGGGGTGGGGGACTTGAGACCCTCAAAAGGCACAACTAGACCATAAACCCAATGCATGGGATAATTTTCATGAAACTGCTTCGCACGGTTACAGAGTTATGCTCCGGAAACCAATCTCGTACGCCGACGCTGACGCCAACGCCAACGCCAACGCCAACGCCGCAGGCAAAAACAATATGTCTCCCCTCCCTTCGGGGGGCGACATAATCAGCAGCACGCCAAACACAGACATGCTTTCACAGCCATCGCAGACGCTGTTTCAACCAAACTTGGTGGAATCTATCGTCTTTTGAGACGAACGGAGGCCGATGACGATGATACGTTGTGTGACACCAGATCACTCTCCTTTTGTGCAACCATCGGTTACTGAAACAAAATCTAAAGAGCCGAAAACCAAAGCTTTCAATACGTTGTCATACATTTGTGACATATATGTATAGCAACTGTCTGTCTGTTCAAATTGGCACGTACTTACATTATTACGGTAAAGTACATATGCAAATGTGCGTTTCTTGCAAAAAACGACGGGCAATGATTCCATGCTCAAAACAAATGCAGGGCACGTTCAAGCACTAAATGAAACTGAAGCCATTGCAGTTGTTGAACTTACATCTTCGACGAATAGTATGAATCTCAAAATGTTAATGTGTTTGCTATCTGATTTCATATCTTTGTGAAGACACCGTCACCTAATTTCTGTTACATGATTAACACCCCTTTTGTTCAAAATGTATGATGCTTCAAGACAAATCTTTATGGCTCTCTGAAGAAAAAGATTAACGTTGAACCATCGGTTTAATTACGCATATATCCCTCTTAGGTCATCTGCAAATGTCGTTTAAATATGTAAATAAACTGTTTCTTGAGTTTTTGTGTCTGCCGTTTGGGAACTAAACACAGAACTATGTCCAGCGAAGTTTATTTATTAAAAATTAAAGAAGTGAAATTGAATATGTTTGGCTACACGTTATTCCGGTTTTATATCTGTTTAAGCCACAAATAGTTTGGTAAAAACGCTATCATTAGGTTACACAACTTTTTGGATCTCTATTGTTATGGAGAGAAGGGACTTTTTATCCAACAGCTTAAATTCATTCTCGGAAACGATTGCATAGCAAAAATGTCATCTTCATTTACGAAGAGTACTGGACACATTCTGAGATATTGTCATCGTTGTGAAACTTGCACGTATGTAATTTAATATTAATCAACTTTGCATTCTGTTATAGTCAGTTACAATCAAATTCTTGTGGGAAGCTAATATGATTTGAGTTCAAGTATGATATTTCATATCAAAATGCCTCCTGTATATAGTAATATACATGTATATATATTAAATTAATATATACTAACGGCAGAGACAAAATGATCGTAGACTGTACCCACTCCTATTTTTGTGTCATATTCCTACTTTCGACGAGGTTCCTTTTGTTTGCATCACCCTGAAACAAAACTCTTTTGTTTATGATCAACTTCTATACTCAAGCACGTAACACTCTTCCCCACTCTACCTATGTATGTTATCTTTGACGCTTTCATTAATTTCTTCTTTTGAATCAACAGTAAATCTCCTGCAGCACTGGAAGAATTTACAGCATGTACATGTAAAGGAGCGTCATCTTAACATACTTTTATTGCTGAAGTCGTTTCAGAAAACAAGCTTCTCACTTGAAGTTCAGACTCGACTCCAGAAAACATGCTGCTTTCTGAGTGCAATCAAAGGTGATTAGATTAAACACGAAGAATGCTGGTAGTTATTTTAAGCGTCCTTTTTCACGCAAGGGAAAGTAAAAGTGAAGTTTTAATGTTTTCAGAAACAAGCATCTCCTTCATTAAACAGCAAGGTCATTTATCAGGTTTAGTGGTTCGGAAAGCACAGACACTTCACACACGGTTTCTGTTATGTAACACCAGCGATGCATGTATCTCAGGCGGGTGATCTTGTTCAGAGTAATAAACATAACTTTAAAGCTTGTACGAACTAATGTATTCACACAGTCTGACTATACAGCATCTTGGAGTAGAGTTGACACAAGAGACATGACCTCATTTCAGAACGCCCATGGTCCAGTGTCACAGAACTGTTTCATGTAAGATCAATCTTATCTAAACGGTTAATTTATAATTAACGTGGTAAACATATATTCGTCCATATTTCGCATAACCACGTGGGACTGATTTTAGGACGTAATACTGCTTGAAGTTTGTTTTGGTTTCAACTGGAGAGATGGTTAAAGCTCGGTTTAAAAACTGTATCTATTACGTTTACTGTCGACTTAGCGCCAAGATGGAAACAGGGCCCTGGTTACATAATGTTTACGACATTGTAACGGCTGACAGAGTCATCGGTGCTCAATCTTCTGCCGAGCGATATTAAATATAGAGGTTGCCATAGAAGGCATTCGAAAAAAAAGACTGATATAAACGTGTACCATGAACCAACTGTAATGTCTATTTTGGACGCTTTCATTTATAGATTTATTATTGAAAAGAATATGTGTTTGGAGATACAGGTGACGTCTTAACACAGAGGGTCATTTGTGGTCATCGATCAATCCATCCTTAATAGCAATATAGGTTTCCGAATAGATTGACTTTTTCATCAATTCCTGGAAATAAGCCCTCATGTATCATTACAGTCTTGCTATAAATAAGTGATTAACCTTCCTCGCAAAAGGTGATTGATGGTGATTAGGAGAAATCAGTACCTTCGGCTAGAATGCTCATTAGTGATCAAGCGTTTTTCCTATGGTTACATTATTGACATTTACAACAAGACGCACGGGCTTTCGAGATATTTACACGGTGCTGTTTAATGGTTCGAGAAGCTCAATACAAGACAGTGAGTTGCCCAAGAGCTTTTAATTTCCTCTTTATCTGATTCAGTATCGACTGGTGTCTCTTAATGGTTTTATAAAAGAAAAAGGCTGCGATGTACCATTTGCAATATTTAGTGCACGATTTCTTGCCCGTTTTAACACGTGTAGTGGTCTTTACGCATAGGCAGACTTTCGGGTGAGTCAGTAACACAAACGGACCCTATCCGTAATAATTTCGGTAATACAACGTCTTTCCAAAGAATATTGTTTGGATAAAATACAAATGTATTACTAAATTGGTCACTAATAGACTAAATACACTCTTAATCAAGAAAATAATTTTATCATATACTCTTCAAAGCATGTAGGGGATGTTGAAATTGCAAGGTCAATAACAAACTAATGATAAACATAGTTGGTCCCAAACTAATTGTATCTTTGCAAAGAAGGGTTTGAGCTAACAATTCACCTGATATTTCATAATTACCTAAACAGTTTCTCTTTTGCTGTCATGGTCCGTGAAGGAAGGAATGAGTAAAAAACGGAAATTGAAAGTTGAATTGTTTGCGTCAATAGTGCGTAATGCCTCCGTTATTGGCCAAACACTCATTGATTCATTGAGGCATCGTGAGTATGAGTCTACGCATGGTTATTTGATGCAGTCTGTGCCATTCTTCCACCAACACCTGGCCAAGTTCATCTAGCCTGGCTGATAGCCTTTCACCTTGACGCACACGTCGACCCAAGATGTCCCAGACATTTGCAATGGGGTAAATGTCAGGGCTCATTGCTGGTCAGTGCGATCCTGCTGATATTGTGCCGTTGAAGGTGGTTATCGACTATTATTGTACGGTGAGCACGGGCGTTGTCGTCCTGAAGAAACAAAACGGCGCCCCTCACGTCGTGCAAACGGGACAACATGGAATGTCAGTTGGTTGTCCATAATCTGCTAAACACATACTGGGAACATTGAAGAAATTGGCAACCTCAGACTGACGGCTGCTAGTTTGAAGCATACCAATTGCTCGTAGACGTTCAGCACGTTGGAGATGTCGCATTTCAAAAAAAAAACAATCAAAGGATGTCTCGGATAAACAAAGGATTACAGTCAGAAGCTATCAGAATGAAAGAAATCTCCACCACAAGGGAGTAGATGACCTTTCTCTCAAGTGTCAAATTCGAATATACATGTACACCCCGGCCACGTGTTCGGGAGTTCCACCATTGGCTGCGTTTGGTGCTCTGTTGTAGAGCAATTCATGTCATCTTTATTGCAGTCGGTGATTGTATCCAAAACAAAATAATTATTTTGTTATTTACCTTGAAATTCCAATATCCCCTACATCTTTTTAAGAGTGTATAATATGATTTCTGCATACTTACATGTAGTAAGTTGTGTACGGAGGTATTGCAAGCTATACCCACCTTAGAAATGGTCGTTCTTTATTACTTGTTTCCATGTCCATTTCGGTTTCTCATTATTAAATGAACAACTACATGTAAAAGCATTGAGTTTGTATGCTACAGAAAAGAGATCATAACGTTGTATTGCGCTCATATCCAAGGTGGAATTTCAACTATCTTGATTAGTAAAAACTCTTTTTAAGAAAATCCTAGAATAACTACATTTAGGGTTTTAAGACTTTAGAATATCATTGATTAATATTCGGCAAGTAGGAATACCCAGTCCGTTATTAACATAATAATATATTTTTTTAACTCAAAATACGATTAAAAAAATGAAATATTAATTTCAATTTACTTATGTGTATTTTAATATGCACTATAAATAGGTTTAATTTAGCTGCTGAAAACAGTTATGCTAATGGGTAAAGAATAACAAAAAATGTGTTTTCCAACTTCGACCAGGAATAAATGTGATAATGGGACTAATGAGCATTGGTATTTTAATAGATCGTCAGGCTCCAACGAGATTAGAGAGACAAGACGGCTAGAATAATGAGGAACCGTGAATAATTACTCATTTAAGATGTCTCACTGTCAACTACAGGGCGACTATAATTGTCACTAGGTCAAACCAAATGAGATGAAATAAATACTTGCAAGTGACATAACACTTCTATTCTTATTAAGCTCAAAGTTGCTTGTTGGCTACAGCCGTCTCATCACAGCTGTTTGCCTTTGGCCGTTTACATATCTCCCCGGGCGCATTTGATTTGCTTAGCATGTTTCAAACCGGTTTCGTCAAGACTTGTCAATGATGTGCTAATATTGCATTGTTGTAATGCTTCATGTCTGTCACTCAAGAGGTGGCATCAATGGTAGGACTCCACTGACTATTGATTAAAGCATGGAGTAGGGAGAATATCAATAAAGTGTCTAAGATGGCGTATTTTATGTGTATTGGCGTGATGTCTTTGCGCTGGTCAACAATGAAATAAAAGTGAAATTTTACGGATATGTCTAATCTTGTTGACTCGTTACATTATGTTCCCGTATTAGATTAATTGTCAATGGATCCAGTATATCTTCTATCACATGATCTGCTCAGTTAGCATTATATTTCGTAACTATTTACAAATACAATATTTGCGGGGGAGAGCTGTTTATCTCAAGTTTGTTTGTTTTGTTTTTTGTTTGTTGTTTTTTTCTTTGTCTTTTTTTGGTTTTGTTTTATTTTTTTTAATTTTTCCTTTGTTTTGTCATACTTCTTATTTACATGAATTGACACGATACTATGTAGACACTAATATTTTGAAAAGGGACATGCTTTATTGAAAGAGAGAACACGAACATAAATGAAACGTACACGGTTGATTTTATTGAATTACCAAATCGGATGCAAATACATGTACTCTTTTTGTTGTGTTTCTATTTATCTCTTAACAATATACATCATGGGAATATAACCTCATAAGCCTTTGAGAAATACTTATGTACTTAACAGTATTAACATAATACCCAACCCATCTGCATAAGATATTGTGTAAAAAGATTAAGGTGCAGTTTATACGCTATTTACATCAAAGAAATACCATTTTCTGCCGTCTGTGGACCATAGCTAACCCATCCAAACAACTTTTTTTCCAAGTTCAGAATGTATTGATTTACAATCACAGTGATAACCTTATAATGCATAGTTCAGAAACATGAAAACAGGTGTGATATAATAGAAATCTAGGAGGAACAGGTCACATCTCGCGAGATTTAGACAGGTTATTTTCTTAAAGTTCTCCGCCCATCAGGGATCACAGGAACTGCTTAGAGGGATAAGATGGCATATTCCAGGAATGACGCCCCATTACCGTGGGACGCTTGGATAATGTCAGGAATAAAGACAATGCTATGTATTGCACTGCGCTTCCAGAAACCATGGGCCAGTCCTGGGGTGTTGGAAGGTTGTCGGAATGAAATGACCTAAATATAAATGAAATACATGTAGCTAAAGCTTAAAAACATCTTCTATTGTAACTGTAGTGTCTTCGTTTTATGTAACTTTGAAACGCGTGACACTTGAATGTTAGTGTATCCATATGAAATAATTTATATTAAAAGCAATTATGTTGTCTTATGGTCTTGCTCTTCTGAATGATATTCTCTATAATTCAGGTGGAAGAGAGAATGCGAATGCAGAATATGCAGATTTTGTGCGCAAAATCTGGATACAACACAAAGTTTGATAAGCGGTTATCAGAGTCTATAAAAGCACGAAATATCAGCTACATATGAGTGCTCTGGGATTTTCTGTGTCCTGTTCCTAAGTTAAATTAATTTTAATGCTTCACCGATTTTAAAATCAGCACTGCAAAACTATAGTTAATAACAAAAATAGTAGTAACACTTTATTATCCATGTTTTTACAGCGCCAGTATCCATTTAAGTACCTTATCCAAGTGTACAACACGACGTGCCGCTAGTTAGGATCGAACATATGCCACTTAATCATCGTCGGATCACGAGTCCGACACCTGTGGCTTTTAATGTTCCATAAAACAGTCTCCGGCTCAATTCAGAACTTTTTATGCATCTTACAGTGCTCTGTGGAATGAGATACAGATACAGCTTAGATTAACCAGTTGACCCAAAGCGTTTATAATCAACTACAGCTCCTTTGTGGAACGTGGCCCATGTAATATGTTACACATGCTAACGTTGGCTATATTGAAGTTGTTTAGTCACTGAACAATGCTCTAAAAGTGAAAATAATAAGAGGTAATATGTTCATTGAGATTGATGTTTCATGTCACTTTGTCTTTTGATGCCTCAACACCTTGTAAGTCTTTGTGGACGTGTTCTCACCACGCTTTCTTAGCATGAACTAAGGACTTAAGTGTTCATGCCCACGCAGTAGAAAATTGCAAGGGCTAAATTATTAAAGCTTCAAAGCAAAACTGTCTTCAAAGAGTCTTTTCTCCTCAATACGAAATTAAATTTCTTGGGACTTTAAATGATTCAGTGTTTGGTAGAGTTTTAATTTAATATTAGACCGATTCATAAATGTTTCACCACTCTGAGCAGAAAGGCAGTGTAGTAATTATCTAACGAAGCGACTAAGAACAGTCTTCCATTCACTAATCCTTCGGTCTGTTTGATTTTGTGAAACACATTAGGACACAGATGAATGTATCACATATCCCATGAAACGTTTGGGAATGGTAGCAAAACTTTTCAACTCAGGCTTTTGTTGATTATCTGAGTCTGGAATCAATGGTAGCTAAAGAAATACAGTTAAACAGTATATAGCTGTTGTTAAATGTAAAGAGTAGCCTTGTTACCCAGGAGAAATACATGTATCCATGACACAGATACGCTACAGGTATTGTGAAAGGAAGAAGTAGCAGCTGATGTTGTATTCTTATCGGAACCGTACTGCGTTACAAGCCTTCGGGCAGTGCTAATTTCAGAGCATCTAATTCAAGTTTCATTGTCAAATGACACCACGTACAGCTGCAAAGGAAAATTGCCTTTGGACATAGAAACAAGTTCCAAGAGTCCTGCATCGTTCGGCAGATCAACCGATCTTATTAGGATTTCATCCCTCTCCGGACATGCCCAAAGAATTGCTGTATTGGACACAACTATCATGGAGTTGGGACCGGAGATGGTTGCAACACTCTCACAAAGGCGCGAATGGTTTTACTGTAGTAGCCAATGTAGACAAAAAAGGCATTGAATAACAATGTAAGAAGTATATTAATTTTCTTTTAAATAACTATGAGCAAAAAATAAAAAAATTGATATGGAATCTTCCATTCTCTGCCTAAAATGTCAAACTGGAAGCATTGCGTTTTGGGGTCTGTGTGAACGCTGGCTTTAATCACATCACCACGACTTGGAAACAGTGACGTCTTTGCCACCTGTAACTGACACGTCTATTCTCGTCAGCTTCAACATTTACATGCTGCCGGTCAGTACATTATATTTGTCATATCCTTCCTATCTTTTACTCAGCATCTTCTACATTTATTTCTCTCCGACTACTCCATTTGGTGTGAGCGCTGCTTAGTGTTACAGGCAACAAAACGAAACTCCAATTGACCATAAATGAAACCAATGATATTGACCCGAGAGAATGGTTTCAAAACTTGATAATTTAGAACGTCTCTGTCAAGACTATTGTTTTGGCTTGATAGATCAATCCCTTTTCTTACTCAAATAAACGAAGGGTGTGACTGGGTTCGCAATTAACGCTCGTCTGTTAGCCCGAGGCTAGGAGAATGTCCTCTGGGCTAAGAGCTTTTTGAAACAGCTAGCCCGGGTGGCTGGTCGGCTAAACGCTGTTGCATTGGCCATATTTCATGGTGAATCCACCGCAACATCGCAGCTTAATGCGTTTCTATTTATGCACGAAATTCGAAATCGGTGCCTTCCTTACTGTGTTTCTGTTTATTGACGAAAAGTGGTTTCGAATAATTGCTGCCTGAGTGACATACGGACATGTTTGAACTGTCAAATCTGATAATTTTCTGGTTACCTATACGCTTGACAACTCTGAGTCTGCGACTTCGTTACATTTTGTAAAACTAAAATTAGCTTCGCCTTGAACTAGTGATAGATAGTGACGAGAAGGATTCGTCAGTAAACATCATGGACTTTCATAGTGACACAAAGCAAGTGCAACAAACAGAAATCGATAAAGGTAGCATTATGTTATAATTAGTAGCTTGAGTAGACCAACTTCACACGACACAATCTAATCTTTGAACCTTCAAATTCCGTCACGTTATGCAAACTTTTCCGAAATGAGCATGGAATTGCAAAATATGCAAAGCTTTATTTTGTTTTTCTTCAACCAGGGGGTTTCCCTGCTGCAAATTAGATGAAAGAATATGTGGACTTATAACTCACAGAAATGACAAATCTTGCGAGAACTTTATTTTTGACATTCACTTGAGCACAACGTACAGAAATTACGTCTTCCGAGAGCTGTATTATTTTACATTCACTTGGGCAAAACAAATAGAAATGATAAGTCTTCCTCGAACTTTTTTACATTGCTGAAGAGAGATGTCGCTAAGAAATAAAATGCAAAATGCCAAATTCATTATATTTTCAGTTAATGCTTCGTGCATTGAGATTGAAATTTTATAGACACCTGTCTGTCATCTTGGTGTCGTTGAGTATGAGTCGAAAACGTGTTGAAAGAGCCGATACACATAATGAACCGCGATTTTTATGGTTTTGTTGATCTTATATGAGCTACCTGGTGTTCTTCAGGGCTAGTAAACTGCAGCTGTAGCTAGCCCCGGTGTCTCGAAGGCTATTTCAGTTACTTTCGAACCCTGGGCTGATGAACCATTACTACACGAAGCCAAATGAAGATCGCAAGGTTGATTCTGAGAGACGTGGGGTGTTTTCCGCCCAGAGCGTCACCATGCCAAAACAAAAACTGTGTTCAAGGTGACGGTGAAAACTGTTTGGGAAACGCTGGTTTGGAGGTGAATGAGTCGAAAGCAACTTGAACAGGTTTCGTAGTTTCCTTCTTGTATACCAACCAGACTGCAACTAGTGCTAAATTTCAGAATGTAGTATCCCCACGATTCACGATGGAGAGTCGCAAATATACGTCAAGATAATATTGCCCAAGACTAAGAAAGCAGCAAATGTAAAAGGAATGTTAAATCTTTTCCATTGGACACTTGGTCCTTACAAACCAGAACCAGACAGGCATTAATGACAATAGATGCCAGGCGAGAGGACTTCAAAGCAAGCGTGTGATTGCATCAGACCTTCTCTAGAGCCACTTAAATGCTGTGACAGACGGCGTAATGGTTGTGGAAATCAGTTCGAAGCTAGAAAGGTCACCAGCCGAAGTCCTTCTGTCGTTTCCGAAGGCTTGCGAAGAGGTATTAAACATCTGATGAACAAGCTTTTCATGTTTAATTCCGGTACGAAATAGTAATCAATTTGATTGCCAAGTTTACACATTTTAAATTCAACTTCATTCTTCAGGTGTTTTCTACAATCGTTATGCTGTTTTATTATTAGCATCATGGAGGGAAAAGAAACTCGTTGACCAATGTACATGTTAATTATGCTGTAATTGTGCATTGTCCATAAGACGTACACCTAACTTGTAAGCTATCACAAGTCGATACAAACGTATGGATCTCAAAACAAGCGGCAAGTGAGACAGT
>JAUELE010237793.1:0-10415 GCA_031471655.1 Diodora aspera
TAATTTGGCAATTTTTTTTTATTCCCCCCCCCCCCCCCCCGTCACTAAGTGGTTAACATTGCCTAAAAAGGAAATATTCAGTGACAGTTTAGAAAATAATCAAATACAACATAATTTGTTATAGATAGGATTACATTTCAGCAGAAATAAAACAATTTATATTGCCAACAAATGCCAGTGTCAACAGAACTATTGTAAAACTGGCCTACAGTGCTGTGACAAAGTAAGGAGTTGAACTGGTACAAAACCCCTTGAGTAGGTTCATAACAGAAACACTTGCCCCAGGCTTGAAGTGGAACTGTTGCTGGACAGAGATAATGGACATGACATTAGACCTGGAGCTGCCTCTGTGGCGTAACATGTTTATAACAGTCTCAGCCTGTAGGTAGGTAGTTCTAGCTAGAAATACATTCACTGTCATGACATGAGCCTTGTCGGGTCATGTGTGTGTATTGTGTACTGCAAAAATGATAATGTGCTGGACATCAGCTGACCAACAGGACCAATTCAGATCTTGCACATGTCTTCAACTTTCAAATACCTTCTTATAAGTAGTGATGTTTATCAAAAGGAATATTATTGTTATAAAAACCTAATTCTGATCTAATAATTCTAAGACACCTTGAAATATTTAACGAGAGTGAATCAATTGTTGACTATAGTAAGACAACTCAATTTCTGAGATACTTTCAAAATGTGAATATGAAAAGTGATGAAGGCTCCCTACATGAGAACAAAAATGTGTGTTGACATTTGGACTGAAACTTAAATGAGGTGAAGTGAGAGTTAACTTTGTACACGGTCTGCCTGTAGAATCATTAAAGAGGTCAACAGATCTAGGAGAACCTACTTCAATGGACATGAAGAATGTTGAGTCAATGTCTTGAGGCAATTCTTCAGGTACAACAAGTCGAGCAAGAGAAAAGAAAGCACGATGGAGACTGAGAGAATAGGACTGAGCCCACCTTTAATAGGATCCGTCCTGGGTTCTGGTTCGCTGGATCAAACAGGTGTACAGGTAGCTGATGAAACTCTAGGAGATGGATGTAGGACAGGTAGAGAACACAACGGTCACCAGCCTCTAGTAACGAATACAAGCTGTCAACACCAGACTTCTTCAGAAAGTTCTGAAATACAATAAGAAAGTGGTGAGAATATGTTATCAGACCATGTATCTCAGTGTGAGTAGCAAGCGAGTTCAGAGTGAAATTGTAAATTCAATATCCTCTTAATGAATCATGGAATGTCATCGTCACTGTCACAGAAGCAGACTAATAGTAACATACATCATTTTAACATGTAACAACAGATGTAGTTCATGATGTATGTGTAGATGTAATCATAAAAGTGGTCAATCACCATTCTAAAATGGAACTATTTATTACATGAGTAGTAGTCATATTTCTTACATTCAAAATTTTAGATTTTTCTCTTAACTTAATTCTCAAAAAATATTTCATCTTAAAATATTAATTGTAACAGTATATGAACTGATAAATTTCTGATTTTCCAAGTGACCCTAAGAATGCAGATTTCTCTTTTAAAATGATGTAACAGGCCAAAACATATTTTGTTGTTACTTCCACAAGACAAACAACCTGATTAATTTCAACTTGGTGCACTTTAGATTTTTAGCAAACAATATATCTAGGTGGGAGGGACGCCATTACTTCAAAGTCCAGGATGCAGATTAATCACATAACACTTGAGTCTGTCAGACAAATTACAACTGGGATCCGTTCCAACATACTTATCTGCCCTTTTGCCAACTAGCTGAATCCAAGTGATACAAATGTGACAAAATTTGCCATGCTCCTGACAGCGAAGACAAAACATTAAAATGATGCTGTTACACAGCTAATATATCCTCAGAGTCACGGCAACGTCCTCAGATCTAAATCACTGTCAACTAACATACAAAACATTTTATTGTTTGTAAACTTTTCAGTTTAAAAATCTCTATTTTTGTCAAAATTACTTTTTCCCTTAATTGCCCAATTTTCCCTGATTTTTTCAAAGTTTTTATACCAAATATCCATTCAAGAGACGAACATGAAATAAATCACTGATTATATCACGATGACGTAGATATTATTTGCAAAAGCACAGATGTAAGAATTCTTCAAGTTTACCCGTGGATAAAACCCTGTAGCATTTGGAGAAACTGTGTAGAACAAGATGAAGCAGGACTAGTTCCTGTTGACATAGTCCAGCTCATTACTCCAACTCAAACATACTTCTGTCAGCTTCTGTAAACCAGGTTTTTCTACGAGGGACTGCCGCATTGGTTGATTAGCCCCATTACTTTACCTACAATTTACATGTAATTGGTCTATATATGGCCAGGACTTGGACTCACCTGTATGGCTTGCCCTGGGTATTGGCAGTAATTGGCAAGGTGAAAATGTTAAATGTATTACCAAACAAAGCAAGGACTTAACACTGACACCTTTTGTTACACTGTGAATTCCGACATTTACAGTGGAGAAGCTCAGGTGAGTAACATAGATGCTGCAACAAAGATTCTTGGCATTTCTCCCTGCATCTGATCCTCCCCCAAAATACAATATGAAAATTAATTGTTGTAAGATTCTTTTAAAACATAAATATTCCACAAAGACAGACAAATGCGAACCCATAGATAGATGCATTAACCTCCAGGCTATTGACAGATGCCTCAAAGACGGAAGGGTCCCAGCAAGGCCCACAAAACACATGCTGAACTACAATGGAAACAATTCAATACCAGGCATGTCTGATTACCATGTCAAGGCAGGGAAACAGTTCTTGCCCACGAGGGCAAGATGTAGTTACAAAGTGCTACATTTATTGCCAGATATGATAACAAGGCGCAGGAGGAGGGGGGATGACAGACACATTGAGAGCACTTGGTTGGAGAAAGGACCATGTGACACTGATCTCTCGAGAACTTGTCTAAACACCCAGGCCACAGGGTCAGACCAAAGTGACACGTTCCCATCCTAGCAGAACCGGAAAGGAATGGAGACAATGGTAGCAACTCGGCACAGAGCATGGAACCAGCCTGCATTTTAATTGTTTAAATTTAATTTACCAGACAATCACTAACATCTTGAGATGTAAGACCGCTGTCCTGAAATGAGTTACAAAACCAATTTCATTTGAACAGCGCTTTGACACTTGCAGTTCTTCACAAAGAACAAAACATTTCATGAAAAAGAGTGAAATGTATTATCCAGTGTCAGAGAAAACTCAAGGTATAAGAAAGGTGACATGATTGGAACAGATGTTTCTCCACACATCAAAGACATTCTGAACTCAAAAAACACCAGATTAAAACTGCTACAGTTTACAAATGGGCCCTAAAAATACAAGATAACACATTTTATAAAGGAAATGAGAGTTTCAAAAGATGGAGACCCACCACATTCTTCAGTATAATTCAATTTTCTTTGTTAATAATGTATCAGTTGATGTTAATTTAACTTTAATTCTATTCTATGGCACTTGTATGAAAAAGTGGGAGACTTCTATTTACCAAATACTTGGCTAATTATTTTTGGCTTCAGTGGCTCTGAAAGTTGACAGAGGTTTGTATAGAGGCAGGTCATTACCAGAGAAGGAAAGCTACCTTGGTGTGTACAGTTTGCTTGTTGCAGCCAGCAAGACAGCAAGTCATTACTCTACTTACACAGCCAGGCAAATAGACAGAAGCCAGAGTAACAAAGTCCTAAGATTGGCAGTAGGCAGCCAAAGGCCAGAGGTGCCGGAGGACAAACTGGTGGGGCAATACAAACACCGATAGGTGGACATTACCCTCATCACCCTTCATGTCACCCTCATCAAATAATATCAGACTACACGGCAAATACTAGCAAACATACAACTCATTATCTAAAAGTGTCAACTCTGGCACTCTGCTGGATCAAGCATCATCAGCAGCTTCTCCAAGGAAGCACCATGCAGACTGACATGCTGAGATTAACTGAGCGTTTCACACTTAGATATTACAGGCAGGTAGGTCTAAGAATAACAAGACTATTTCAAGCCAAGGAAAGCAAATGTCTGCCTTGTGGAGAAGTCAAAACAGTGCCAGAGTTAGCATGGCATTCACAACTTGACCTCACTTGAATGAACGATTGTACACACTTGATTGTTACACTCCATGTATGGTTCAGAATAATATTTTAGAGAGTTGATAAATAGATCTCGAGTGAACTTAATGTCACTTTAAGAAATCTTCAACTTTTCACAATTACTCCAAAACTCATTGGGGTCTGACAAGCAGAAAGGTATGTCGGTTTTGAACACAACCATGTGCATGATAAACTACTGTGATAAGGCACTGATCAATATGTACCAACATGAAATTAAATGAAATGTTAGTAACTTTAAAAATGCCTTCATCTTCAAGAAAAGCTTAGGAATTGTTGACAAATGACTTTAAAGGTTATGTGAAAAATACAAAATTATTATTTAACCAACAGTTTCACTGAGGGCCTGACTTGTGTCCCATACAGAGACATACCTGGCCCCGTCCCCCCTGGCTCCATGTCATGGGAATACCCCCTGATACAATAACACCCCCATGCAGGTGAGAGCAAGGTGATGCTCATGTTTGAAAAACATGCCATGTGTGGGGGCGACACTTGGAAACAAGATCCACATCAAACACTGGATGTTTCAGAAACCTGATCATACCCTGCTCGTCATATCAACCTGCCATTCAAATTCTCCCCGAAGTAATGGAAGTCTATTGATGCTCCACTTTGAAGATACCCTCCGAGAGATGAGAGTAACAATCCAATAAGTTCATTCACAAACATCTGAATTTGAAAAGCTACAGCTACACTTATCCCGAATCTGCATGTATGCAAACACTTATGACAACAATAATGTAAAGATTCACATTGGGTGAATTCCAGTCAGGTTTTTGCACAAGCTATATTACATAGTGGGATTACTGTGTCTAATATGGCATGCCATGCAAAGCCTTTAGGAGCAAGCGTAAGAACATGTGTATTCTGACCCCTATAATTCACTGTGATCAGGGTCTAGAGTAACATTTCTTCACACTCAGAGCAAATGACAGTGACACAGCATGTCAGTTGTAAGGGTTGACGTAACTAACTTATTCTGTTAGGGAGTTGCACAAAAACTAATTGTGTCGACAAGTATATACATTATTGGGATCCACAAGTCAAAAGAATCAACTGCTGAGGCAGTAGGCTTCTGTAGTGTTGATTCAATGTTCATTCACTCTATAACTGATTTTGCTTCCTTGGTATCAATGTACAGAAATGAACTGAAAGCTATTTTGCTCATTCTGACCAGCTTTAACTGAGTGGCTCAGTACTTTCTGTGATTTTAACAATTCATTTGCACAAGACTTCAGCCCTCCATCTCGAAACCACCCAAATAAACGACCAAGATTTTAGGAACAAGCTACACTGTCGTCAATGTTTCAGTGAAGCTAACTGTCTGCTGCGTGACTGACCTGTAGGTATGTGAGACCGGTCTTGTATCTTCCTGACTGCACGACCAGCGTCGTCTTGTAGAGGAGAACTTCCAGGATCTGATGAGACAATCTACAGGATGGGAAATCCTGAGTTCTAGTCCTGAGAAACTCCAGAGTCTTCTCACAGATCTCATCCTTGGCTTGGAACGTGGACGCAGTCTCTGTGTACTGGAAACAGAAAACAAGGAATATGACATGGATATTGGTATCTTAAAGTAAGGGAGTGAAATGATTTTTAACGTCATTGTGGGCAATATTTCAGCCATAGCCTACGATGGCATCTTATACTGATGAAAGCTCTGTTGAATGTTCTAAAATAAAAATAAAACCATCAACACAATAACCTCAAAACTAAGTTGAGTCAAACAGTATCATCTACTTATATTTCAATGGGAACTTATTCTAACTGTTTACGACAACACTGAAACCCAACAATACTGATGATGTTGAAATCGCTACCTTTACAGTTGTCTTTCAAACAACCTAAACTGAATATTAAAACAATTCAGCTGAACCCAGATTTTTGATACACCAAGGTGCCAGAATTTCAATTCCAAACACCTGCACTATTTTAAAACAAAGAAAAAACCCATTGTTTAGCAGTGTCAACTGAGCTTTAAAACTTTCTCTTCATAACGTAAACTGCATCGCTTCCATAAGATCAGGAAAAGTTTCGGCTTTCACCTTCTTATTTATTCACATAATTAGCAGCACATGCATTCAGTAAAGAGAACGCTTTCTCCTCACATGTGTTTCACAAATTCTGGCTCCAACACAAAGTGATACCAAGATAAAGAAAAAGTCAAGACAAAGTGATTAAAATAAGGTTTCTCAAAATTAAAAGGCTTTCTCTAATTTTGCTGTCTAACCTGAAAGAAAGCAGCACTCAGCCAGTGTGCAGCTGCAAACCAATTTACAGAAAGCTGACTTGACTGTAAATAATTCTGTCTCAGTTTTATGTGTCCGTAGCAACAATTCATACAATATTACTATCCAATCTTCTGAATACTTCACACAGACAAAATACTCATTGCTCTTGATGTATAACTTTCCAAACTAATCTCATAATAACTCAAACCACGTCAAACTATGCTCTTCTTAACACTCCAATCTCAAATTCAGTACATTCACAGAGTAATTTTGAATTTTAAACACTGCAAAATTTAGGCACTTACACATACAACCCACCAATGCTAAGCTAATGCTAAAGATACACTTTTTTCTCCATTTTTATCTCTCTTTGTTTTGAAAAAGTTCCAATCCATTAGTGGTGAATACAATATAGAAGTTGAATATGGCTTTCCTCAATCTACAGCAATATCTTCAGATTAAGTCACTTAAATCAGGTGGATAAAGGGGTTAAACAGTTTAAGTCATGATAAATTATTGTAGTTATACTTTTTTTCACTATTCACTCCAAATAACTGAATATGTTTGAGGTGGAGTCAATTTTTAAAACTAAAAGTTAATATTCAAACCAATTATTATAGAAATCATAATAGTTAAGTTATTTGTTGCCAGAATGTATGAGTAAATGATTTAGTCTCTAGCATCTTCTCATTCATTACTTAATTCTCTCCAAATACAACATCACCACTGCAAAGCCAACTGATGAGAATCTAGATTTATAACATTACATTGTGCTTCATAAGTATACATATCCCAGTTCAAAAGCCACTGCGGCTGTCGACATATTTACAGAAGGTGTTCAACACTTCCACTTTAACTAAAATCAAACATTACCAAAACTCGTGCAGTGACAAAAAATGTCTCATGTTCCGACCACTTTTCAAATATGGGTATCACCTTCATGAAACATATGTATGCAACTACTTCTGAAAAAATTCAAATATTCATTTCTCTTGTGATTTAAAACTTTTTGTGTGAAACATAAAAGCATATAAAATCTACAAACGGTCTGCAAGTTATGTTGGTTAATGGCCATGTTTAACATGAGGAAATGGAGAGAGTGGAGTAGATAGTTTAGACATCCTGACTGGGATGCTCCGGCTAAACCCATGGAAACCGTGTACACATAGTACAAGCAGGGGGCTCAACTCTGGCCGCAGGCTAAAGAAAACATGGGGAAGAAAGAAGACATAGTGTTACGTGGATCTGGCATTACTGTCATACCACAGACCAGGATTAGCATTTGCATAGCAGGAAGAAAACAAACTCATGACAGGCTGGAGCAGCGCTACCCACATCATGAAAAGATTAATTTTGTTGATCATCATAGGTGTTGATAGTGCATGACAAGGTCTCTGTTAACTGAAGCTATCTCATTAGTTTGGCTTGATTCAGAGTGGAACACATTTTGTAGTTTAGCAATAAGGTGATGTAAGGTAAATATTGTGTTTGCATAGTGATCGGCTCTTCCCCTGTGTACAGACCAAGAACATGACACCTATTGTAAGACCTCGCTCGTCACACGGTTCTACTTCAAAGTAAAGACTGATGATTGGAAAAGGGAAACATATGAACACCGTGTACAATTTTTTAATTCCTCGAACTCTTATAACAAGTGGCATGATCTGTGTTAGCAAACATGCACATTGAAAACTGAACAAAGCAAGGCTTTAGAATGCCATCATGATTGCTGACATATTTAATTCTTTGCCTTTTATTATGTTAAGTTTGTAATCTTTTCATGTTCGTATGGGCCACAACAGTCTCAGTTTCAAGCTCTTAACCTTATTGTGACACGTGTTCAGAAGCAGTTATATTGCATGACTCCAGTTGGCAACATTTTTCTTATTATCGAAGAATAGAAAGCTATGAAATAAACTTCAGCCCTCCAACAAGCCTTCATTTTTTTCAGCAGTACCGGTATTTAAAGTAGATCACTGGAAAGATGACAAGTTAAATCCAGCTGGCAGCATCCACAATTTTAGTCTTTAGGAAAATATCACTGTACTTAATACGGCTTTACCAACAGGCAGAATAATAATAAACAGTCCATCCCATTGTTAAAAGACATGTTTTCTGTTACTAACTCAACCAAACTAGAGCTACCATTTTCATGCAAGGTTCGGACTCTCAGAGTTGAATATGTTGAGTCAGGTGCATTAATTCTTTATTTCTGAATAATAAAAACAATAAGAACAGTAATAATCTGAATGAATTTAAGGTGAACAATTACTTTCCCTAATGTATTATTATTTAACAATGAAATATCAGAAGATATGGATTGGTTCATCAATTTTCTGAACTTTTATTCAACCCGACTCTTAGATCAAGAAGAGATGTGAGTATTCTGATCTCTTCACATGAAGAGAATAGAGATGGGCGAGGCATCCCCTTGAAGGAGGCTGCCCTGGACACCCACTGCTGGTGTCAGCATCCATACCGGAAGCTGGTGCTGATACACATGGGATAGGAATTGCTCTCCTTGGCGGAGTCACGCACCAGCTACACCCTGGACAACAACAGCAGTGCTGATCTTCATGGCAGGTAGATCCGATCAGAGATCAAGTATACTCCTCACTTCAAACGTTTTTACTGTCTTGGACTAATGGACATAAGCAATCTTATCAGAAATCAAATCTTACTTATCTTTTTATTTATTTATTTATCTATTTATTATCCACATATATATTTATTTATTCATTAACTTGCATATTTATGCTCTAACATGTATATTTATTTATTCATTTAACTTGTATATTTATTTATTTATTTCACGAACAAACTTCTGAGCATTCTATTTACCTTGGTTTGCTACCTCACTTCAAAACTGTCTCCAAAGAAATCACTCAGAAATATAAAAATCTCCAGGCCAGATTATTGAAAAAACATGTTGAAAATTCACAAAAATATGTGATGTCAAGAAAATCAGCACAGCGATACAACATTCAGGACTTTTACCACCTTCTTGAAGCACAAAAAACATAAAAACTACACAGGATGACAACGCTAGTCCTAAAGACAATTTGTCACAGTTGACATAATTGCTGCACAAGTTTAATTGGGTGTAGAAGTAGTTTCTTTAATGACTTGGAAAGCATGTTGTACAAGAAGTCCCAACATGCCAGACCTGGCCTGTACACTGCAACTGACAGAAGACAAACTGTTGACACAGTCACTAATTGCCGTCACACAAACGTAAATTGCGCAAGGTTCTTCACTTGAACCTTTGGCAGATATGCTCAGGAGAAATACAGAGGACCTACTGTCACTCCTGGTAACAAAGGACAACCAGCAACAATCTCGTAATCTTTCAGCTATATCATCCACATCATCAGGAGTCTGTGGGTTGAACAAAGATCAGCACAGGCCAAAGTCAATGCCAGACCACCAAGGCTGAAGAATTACTCATCTTAATCACTTAGTAACGGGACCCGCAATATTGCGGAAATAAGTAATTCGCCAAACGTCGGGACCCGCAATTTTACGGAACGCTATTTGCCCCCCTCAAGCATCCGAGAAACGGGACCCGCAATATTGCGTGTGCCGAAAAATTATGGAAATTCTGTTTTTTATTGTAATATATCGGAAAGATATTGTTTTTATACCACCTAGCAAAAATTTCTCTTTTTATATGTAACTTAGTTTTTGAGAGTCAAATAACGGGTGAAATGTCGGTAGAGGCCGGGACCTGCAATTTTTTAAGTCCTGCAATATTTTATGTCATGTATGTATGCCGTTCGGAAACAAGTAGTTTTAGTTGATAATTGTGAGTTAGCATCCCTACCCAAACTGTAAATATGTAAAATAGAAGAAAATATAAAATACAAATTTTTTAAAACATTTTGTGAAGTTATAAAATTGTCTTCAATCGGCCGCAATATTGCACTTTTTTCGAAAATATTTCCCCTCACTAAGTTGTTAAGACCTCGCCACTACTCAGTCCATCATTCATATGGTGTGTATTCAAGGTTTCGTCACAAAGGCAATGACATTACTGACATGGAATGCA
>JAUELE010237804.1:0-11594 GCA_031471655.1 Diodora aspera
GTCAAGCAAACATTTGTAAAATAGAGATATAACCTTCACATGGGTCAAGCAAACATTTGTAAAATAGATATATAACCTTCACATGGGTCAAGCAAACATTTGTAAAATAGAGATATAACCTTCACATGGGTCAAGCAAACATTTGTAAAATAGATATATAACCGTCACATGGGGCATGTGAAAGTTTGTGAAATAGAGATATAACCTTCACATGGGACTGCGAACATTTGTGTAAATAGAAATTTAACCGTCACATGGGCCTGTAAACATGTGTATAAGTTGAGATATAACCGGCACATAGGCCTGTAAACATGTGTGAAATAGACCATGGGGCATGTGAACATTAAACTTTGTAAAACAGAGATATAACCTTTACATGGGCATGTACACATTTGTAAAACAGAGATATAACCTTCACATGGGCCTGTAAACATTTGTAAATTAGAGATGTAACCTTCACATGGGCCTGTAAACATTTGTAAATTAGAGATGTAACCTTCATATGGGCCTGTAAGCATTTGTAAAACAGAGATATAACCTTCACATGGGCCTGTAAACATTTGTAAATTAGAGATATAACCTTCATACGGGCTTGTAAGCGTGCCAAAGAGGGTGTGAGACTTTGTCAAACATATGCACACGAGGGTTAGTAAATATTTGTTAGACATACAACTGTCACTAAGACATTGATCTCTGCAATATATTTATTTATGGAATGATGTGTGTTTTCAGAAAATTGTCAAACATGACAGACTGTTGATACATCTGTTTGTTTCCGTTTTCCTAATAAATCAGTGGTGAATTTAACCAATTGAGTTTCAAGTACTTGGTTATTAATTATTTAATGTTGTGGCAATACCCAGTTATTCGAGTTTCTGTTGAGATTTCTGGTAAAGAACTAACACTTCCTTGCTCAGAAGATGAACCGGATTGGATGCGTACATGCAGACGTATTCAAAAGGGCAGCACACATCCTTGCTCTTGTATCTATCAAAATCATGATTGTAAGATGTCGAATTTGAACGTTCGTGAATCTAGTGTGTATGAATAATTGCGCATATGTGTTTACACTGAAATTTATCAGTTCGTGCAGTGAATACATGTACTCGTAGGCAAAAGTTTTCTGGCCCAAGACAAAACCCAAAATACTATGATTGTATATTACGAGAAGCTGATGTGCGTACTTAAAGATTTGTTTATCCGTACTCCCTCATATAACCGATCCAAGACCATGTCCGAATTAGATTTCTCTCAATAACTTACAAATATCGTAATATCTATAAAATTTGATTATCTCGACTAAAGAAACCTTTGACATTTCGGTGAGCAAATTGCTCGCGGCTTGTGCTTCAGTCGACTCTTTGACGTGGTCGGTGAATGTTGTCAGCCCACAGTGAAAACACACGGCACAAAGTGGCTGGTAGTCTTGTGTGAGATATGTCGTCTGATTGATAGACGGACAAAGCCAGTGTGCGTGGACACAATGTCGCCGTTTAGAAAGGTTACGATGAAAACGGATATCATGTGCTTGTAAATGTAATGACACATTTAAGCTTTGTAGTATTCGCGAATTCGCGAATAGAAATACGTGACATTGCTGAAGGTTGTAAAAGTTACATGATTCCAGTTGCGACAAAACGTAGTTTTGGAATGACATTGGTGGTGTTGATCGACAGACTTGAATCAAATGAAAGACATGGTTCGTACAATGATGTAAATACTCTTTAACTGAGGAGAGTATAAAATATTCCACCAGTAAGACGTGCATGGTTGACCGACGGGGAGTCATAGCGCAATAGAGGTAAATGCATAGCGTAGTAATGTACAGATAGACACTCAGTTTTGGGGAATTTAACGTGCGACTGATTGCTGGCAGACGCGAGTCCAAGATTATCTTACAGCGCCATTTGATTAGCTTGTGCAATACAGCACAAAACCTCTTTTACTCTGGGAGATTATGTGGCATCAGCACTTGATTGGGTTTTACAGCACAGAGCCTTTTGACTGTGGCGTGTTTGTAGGAGGCTAGAAAGAATCGCTCCATTGTACAGTCCGTTTGATTCCATTTGAGACCGATGAATATATGAAAAAAATCACCAGAGTTCGTCTATCGGTTTGATGTCACTGTGCAAAATTTGGTTTTGTTGCAATTATTAGATTTTGAGTTAGCGAGCAATTCATCGGTCTCAAATGGACTCAAACCGACTGTACATGCAGTGATCATATGGTGCGCTGCCACATTATTGTATCACCATTGGTTCATCGGTACTGGCTGCAGCTCACAGATTTCACCACATCATCGTCCAGCTCCCTAGTGGTGATGTGGGCTTTCCTCTGCACTCAACTAGCAAAAGTGAGCATATGGCTTAAAGATTGACGAATCTCACTATAAATCCAAACAAAATAACCGAGGTTCCTGTATTTTACTGGCTAGCTTACGCGCAGCAACAATTGCTTTAATAACCATCTTTATTTTCAGTTACAATAAAGAGGGTCAAAAGAAAAGACCACCCCGTGAAGCTGTGTTCAAACATGATCAATTCCAAGGCGGGGGAAATCAGGTAAATGTTTTGAACTGAAATAAATCGGTCATTTAGAAAAGCATACAATGTTTTAGAGCTGGTCTTATTGTTGAGCTTTGGCCTAGTAGTATATTAGTTTTTACAGTTCTGGTTTCTGAGTTCAAATCGGAACAGGTTCATCCAGTCTAGATATGGAACCTTTGTTGTGATGTCATAATGAAAAGATTGCCTCAACAGGTGTGTACTTGGGACAATGATATCTTTAGAAAATGATCAGGGGGAAGGAATGGGAAGAATCAGTGTTTCGAGAAATAGTAAGTAACTATGCACAGAGATTTACCGGATGCAAATTCTTGCATCCATTACACACAAATACGCATCCTGGACGCAGAAAAACAATTGTTTGCGTCCCACGAGGCGCAAGAGTAGATCTAACTTAGATCTAAGTGATAAACCTAGATCTAGTTCACGAGGTATGCAAGACTGGTATATTTCATCCAAAAAATCTGTGGTAATTTTTGGTGTTCATTATTGCTACTGGGTTTTCCCCACTACATAAATAGCAGTTTCTGGCAACTGTGCGTTGCTAGCACTAAGCTAATCAGATTCAGTTGCCTAGATGTGTCTTTCTTCCTCGTTCGACACGTACGATTGCTATATTATATATCCGACAATAATGAGTATTGAAATACAATGTTTAATTGTCATTTAATAGTTATGATCAGTTTACTGAGTGGGACTCGCAAAACTTCACGAGAGACTCGCAAAACTTCACGTGGGACTCGCAAATACTTTGGCTACGAGTCCAGGGTGACCCTAGGTAAACCCCTGTATGCATAAAATAAATAGTTTAATTTGTGCAAATTGACTAAAGCATGGGGGAGGGGGGACATAATCATTTTCAGCTAGGGGATCCTTTTAGGTGATTCCAGTGAACTATCTTTAATCCCATCAGCTCTGCGAGATGGCGCAGTGCTTAGCGTGTTCGTCAAGTAACTGGCGAGCCTTGGCAGTTGTGGTTCATGTCCTGCTTGGGTACCTCTCTCTCAGCCTGGAGATTGGCCACTGATGTGATCTAGGTGTCACCTTGTTGATATGATTGAAAGATTACCAAAATCCATGTTAAATTCAAAATCACCGCCAGTTCTTTTTCAGCTGATGGTTGGTAAGAATAGAAATGTGGAAATATCTTTCAAGGTTAGATAAAATGTCAAATTTCTCACAATTGTTTTTGTTTTCATTCTCTCAGAACCGAGGTCAAGAGTCAAGGGGTAGATCAGGAAATACCAACAGATACCAAGATGATCGAGATCAAGGCTATGATCGACGCAGGGAAGATCGTTACCAAGACCATTCTGGCTATCAACATGGCTACAACTCGTCAGGACCTCCCAACAAGAAAGTGAAGGGAGACTCGGGCAGCGCCTTGGACATTCTCAAGCAGTATGGAGGAACAGAAGATGATCACCACACAGGACAAGCTGCAGCAGTTGCAGCAGCTGCTGCAGCTACAGCAAGTGCAGCAGCTACGGCAGGGATCTGGTCAGATAAGCCTCAAGTGAAGGAAGAGCCTCGTTGGGAGCGAGACCAGTATGGCTGGCCACAGCAGCAATTTGCATCTGCGCCCCCACCTCCACCAGTTCCTCCGACCCAACAGGCCTACCAGGCTCAAGACCGAACAGACAACCAGAATCGACCAGGAACCACACACAACCGCCCTGGGTCCTACGATAATCAAGGTTGGTCACAGAGCTGGCCCCCACCTACAGGATCAGGGCAGCAGAACTGGCAGAATAGAGATCAAAACGATCGAAAACCATGGCAACAGAACGAACCCTCCAGACGAGATAACTACAGTGTACCTGAGAATAACTCCGGATTTGATTCTTCTTCTAACACGCCAAGTTATGGAGATCAGCAGAATGTGTCCGGTTTCAGAGGTCAGCAGAACTATAGAGGAGGGAATTACAACAATTATGAAAGTCAGCAAAGTAGCTATGGTAGTCAGGAACGACAAAGTAATCAAGCCGAGAATAAGATGTATGGGAAACAGAATTCGAGGCAGTATGATCAAGATAGTGCAAAAGATTACAGTCAGAAAGATTCAAGAAACTATGGTCATGATAATTACGGACAAGATTCTAGAAATTATGGTCATCAAAACTCGCAAGATTATAATCGACAGGATTCAAGAAATTTCAAACAGGAATTTCAGTCGTATGATCAGCAAGGTTCAGGTAGTTACGGAAACGAACAAGATTCTAGAAACCAGGGTAGTTCTCGACATTATGGCAGCCAGCAGGAAGGATATGGGAGACAAGCCCACTATCAGCAAAAGGACTCTTCAGAGCGCTTTAGTAATCAGCAGAGGCCAGCTGGTGAGTACTCGAGAACTCCATTTGGTGAACAAAGTAGAAATGATGAGTACCAGGATCAGTCAAGGAATTCTTACAGCAGGGGAGACAACTCTGCTTCTTATGATCGGGATTCCTCCAGTCAGTATAGTGCTCCACCCCCATCACAGGAGCGTGAGCCTGCCAGTGGCAGACAGCCACCTCATCAAGGATCTGCATATAACAGTGGTAATGTTGATGCAAAACATGATACCAGCATTAACAGTGGCAGTCAAAGTGGTGCAAAAACAGAACGTGTACGCAGAAGAAAAAGTAAGTGGGACACACCAAGTGCAGATCCTCCCGCGAATCCAGAAATCCCCTCCCTTCTTGAAGCCTCCCAGACTTCCTCTGTTCAAGTTAAGGAAGAACCAGATGTGGACTCATTTAGTCAGCAGCAGTATTCGGGCACTCCAGATAAGGTGTTAAATAACAATAGTGCTAATGACTCGGGAAGTCCTTTCGGACAGAGGAACTTCAATAGACCTCCAAACAACCATTCTTGGAAGAATAGCCAAAGTGATCAAGAATCTTTTAGTAGCCAAAGTATAGATACTGAAGAGGGTTCAACTAAGGTTCAAGACGATAACTCAAATCAGTATGGTTATGACAATCAGTTTGATGGTGAACCCCAAAACCGTGGCCCAAGATTTCACCATCAAGGTGGTCCTAGGCCTAGTTTTCCCGGTAACCGACCCCCGTTTGAACCTCGACAACCACACGGTGGTCCCCGCGGACCTCCTGGAGGACCTCGGGGTCCACGTCCTCACTTTGGTCCTGGAGGAGGAGGAGGAGGACCAAGGCCATTCAGACCAAGAAATCCACAAGAATTTGGAGGTGCACGTGGTCCTCCTGGTGGCCCACCTGGTGGATGGAATTCAAATCGTCCCCGGTTTGGGCCACGAGGCTCAGGGCCCCGACCTCCTTTCAATCCTAGGTTAGGACCAGATGGAGGCCAACGATTCCCTCGACCTCCGGGTGGACCACCTCGGTTCAATCGAGCGTAAGAAATGCTGCTCTAAAGATCCCATCACATTTTAACTTGTAAAATATTCATCGATTGTTTTATAGTCATTTTAATGTAAATCATGAAAACCAGCTGCACAGTTGTCATATAGATAACATTGTCTTGTACAGTCTCATGTAGAGGACTATTGTGATGGACATTTTATTGAAACTGTTGCATAACATTGTATTGTTCGCCTGAAGAATTTTAATTCTTTCTGTTATTCTGATTCTGTTTAAATGCATTTGATCTACAGATACATTCGTCAGTTTAAATAATTTTATTTTGTTGCAAATACAGGTCCATACTGTATATCTGGTAAACAAGCCTTATTAAGGATTTTATTTAACTGGTTCCAGCAAAATGTGAGAGTCTGTCTGAATTAGGATAATGCTTATGCTTTACTTTGTTTGTGTGGCCCTGCAAGTTTTATTTTTTCCATCTAAACGGCTGTCTTTCACGACAGCCAAATAATATTAGGATTAACATCTTCAGTTAATAGTTCCCCAAATATGGTTAATAAATCGTTCAAATTTGAAATGAATTTTGTCAAACAATTGTTCCGAATGAATTGACTTGTTGGTCATTGAATCTCACGACCTTGAAAATAAATTCAAAGGATGAAGTAATGTTGAGAAATCCATGAGAATTTTTCCAAATGTTTGTTGACCATTGGAACACCATGGACTCAGGTCTGTTTACTCAATTATTATGATAGTGTTTCTGGATTGAACTTGTTCATGTAATATTTTATTCAGAATCGAGTGTTAAATGTAATTCTCATCCCTCACACTTACAAATATTTGTACTTAGATCGGACGTTATTTTATAATTCACAAATAACCTATGGAGTCTGCTTGGAAAGGGTAACACCAGTGTTGTCCCTGAACAGCTTGATTCTGCCAAGTATTCAATACTTGATATTCAGAAGGCCATTCTCCCCGAGTGATGAACATGCAGTCAACTCTGTATGGTACAAGTTTGTGCATATATTTGAAAGGTATTCGATACATGTGCGTTTTGTTGGATTTTTAATTTATTTGATTCTTAGTAGTGGTGACTTGTAAGAATTGTTAAATAGCTCGTCGGTGCCATATAACTGGTGATGAGTACGTGAGACTTGATGGAAACTAGTCACTGTTGATGACTGAACTCAACACTCCTCTCTGATTGAGAGCTCTTGGATTGCAGTGAAGGGGAGGCTTGCATACTTCTTGTGAAGACTGTCTCTGTTTTCAACAATTTCTTTTGTATCCATCCTTGAAATCGAGGATATTTGTGACTTGATCAAAGCCTTCATCAGAAACTCTGGATTCACTCCTATAAAAAACTGTCATCCCTAGGTCGTCGTGACCTTTTGTTGGACCAATCAGTAAAGAGTTAACAGCAGATGCCTGGATCCAGTGACGCATCTCTCCCAGCATCTGTTGGCAAAGATTTGGGACATCTGCCATTGTTGATGTTTATTTAAGAGTTACCTCAATTGCTAACTTTGTCTCGGTTTTGTGTCATTTCATCGGTTGTCTATATTTAGCACACACAAAACGGCTATCGGTCATAGGAGTGAATCCAGGGTACTTGACAAAGGCTTTGGCCAAGTCACAAATGCTTTGGATTTCGAGGATTTTGGTATCCTGCTCAACCTGTGGATGCAGCACATGGTTACAGTACAATGTTTTGAATTAAAAATATCGGAAACCATTTGTAAAGTATTTGTTTCAATGAATATTTTGTATTGTTAAATGCAAGTGCCACTTTAACTGTACTTTCAGGATAAAAATTAAAATAATTTTCGAAAATTTGGGTCCAAAGTGTTCTGCAGCCCAATCAGACTGTGGATATTATTATGTTCACAGCAAGCTCTTGTAGTTTGAGAATGGGAAACGCAATATACGATTTAATCTGTGACTTCATAACTTAATCAGTTCTCTGTAGAAATCTACAGATATCTGAAGAAAGCCTTCTTAACAAGATTTCTGTAGGACATGAGAACACTTGTTCAGGAAATATGGGACAAGGGCCTTAGAAAAATAAAATTGGAGGCATGATTATTTGTCAAGGAATATAAGACGTCTGGCCCCACGAGATGAAGGGTCAAAATGAGTTGTTTTCTAGTGTATTCCAAGATTAGTGACTTCAGATCAGCAGCCAACATTTTAAAAACTTATTAAGCGAAGGTGCCATGTTTTCTTTTGCTGCTCAAAGGACAGTATTACTTTTTTCGGTTATTGTGGTTTTCTGTAACATCTCACAGGATAGCAGTAATTATTTTTTTCTGCATGCGTCCCTAAGACAATTGTGGGGGGAAAAGACTCACTTTCCTGCACTAAGGCATGTATTTATCTGTGAAAATTCTAGGAGTTGTAACAAGAAAGAAGTTGGGCCATTGCTTTAAATCTTGTTTCGATCTGCAGCTTTTCGTTGTTGATGTTTCCTGTTTGTTGCAAGAATTTTACTGTCCTTCGTCCACAGGTTTTATCTGACAAACATAGAACTTTATCGTCGCACTGTGGCTGAAATATTGCCCACAGCAACCTTAAATATTTCAATCATCTGCTTGTTGCAACTGAAAGTTTGCTGAAAATATGTTTAATTAACCAACTAGGCAACTAATGTGCAAGTGTAAACTCGTACAAGGGAAAGGGAAAAGCGAGGATCCCACAGATAAGGGATACGTCGACTTGGGATAATTTTTCTGTAGTATGACTAGACTAGTTTCCTCCTGTGTGGCACTCATCAGTAGTCTGTCATTGTACAAGGGCGCAAGATAGGTGTAGGTTAGCCTACCAGCCTCGGAATCTCGGAGGCTCTGATAGAAGTGACGCTAGTGATAGGGCTGAAATATTGTTGAAAGCCATGTTAAATCTGAAATCGCTCATTATGCAGGTGTGTGTGTGTGTACTGTGTAGGTCAAGAATGTGGCAAGCAATGGCAGTTGTTGTTCAAGTCTTGTCGTTTCTTTGGAGCCCCAGTATTACCATGGCCAGCGTACAGAAGTGACATTCGAGCAACCACTTGCTAAAATTTAGCGAGCTTGGCAACACATGCTAAAATTCACCAATCGAACAAGCAGTTAATGTGTGCACTGTCAAACTTGAATACTGACACATTGGTGGAAGCCCTTTCCAAAAATGGTGAATCCGACCACTGCCAGTGCAGTGATACATCGGAAAGATTTTAAAGGCCATATTGAATTGAATCGCAGAGATACTAAAACTAAATGGCATGGAGCAAAATAGGCTGCATGGTAATCATGGCATCTGGTTCATGCGACTGTGAAGTATTTCCCCATACGCAACATTCTCGTTTGAAATTGCTCGTCTAGTGTATTGTACTAACAAGTCGCTACTTAACCTGTTGCATTGCATGCTTCGTGGGTAATGCAAAATTTTGTTAGAATGTTTCAAACCAGTTGCCAATGAAATATGAATTGTGAATCGATGTTCGTCAGCATGCCTCAGCAACAGCTTGTGAATAATTGTTGTTGGTAAGTTGTTACTTTGGGGAATCCCTTGCCAGGGAATGACATGTATAAGCTATGCATAGCTACTGGTGTTGTACTTGCAGTTTCTCTGTAGTGTACGTATATTGATGTGTTTTTCTGGGAATGAATTGATGTTTTGATATCCTAGCTGAAGCTCTGCTCCAGCTTTGTCGTTATGCAGAGAATTTTGTGACTCCTCCAAGTTTAGATTTTGAGAAATGGGGGTTTGATGCTTGTCAGCGTGTGTCAAAGATTAAGATTTTAGGGGTCTCTTTCATATTGGACTAATACAGCTTGAGCATCAAGCACCAAACTTGTCGTGTAGTTCAATTGAATTTTGATTTGTTCAACCTAAATTGAACCCTGACTTACCTCAAAATTAATGTGACAACTAAAATTGAGGACGTTATATCTGAAAACTAGTTTCTATTCCCTTCTTTGTTACTTTTCTTTATCATTGCATTTTTTCTTGCATTTTTGTCTTTCCAAGACATCAAACATTCACATCTGATAGGTACCTTGGGTTAAAATTATTGCTTCATCTTTACTGTATTTTTAACCCCAGGAAAGCTGAAGGTTGTAGCCCGGTTTTTACCAGTATTGTTCAGAGCTACTTGTTTTGTAGTTTTGGAAGAGATAAGCCAAAACAGAAAGGGTCATAAAGTAATAAAAAAGGAATGGAAAGAGTTTTGTTTGTTGTCAACAAGAAATCTCTGTTTTGTTACTGTCAATATTTTCAGTTTTTACTGAAAGGTAAGCTGCATTTGTTGAAATAAGTTTTTCCAAAGTCGGAAGATGTGACCTTTGTTCCTATCACTTGCTGTTGGCTTGTCACACCGTATTTCAAGGCAGGGCATACTCTGGACTCCGACTCAGCTGTTCGGCAGGAAGAACAACATTGAACAGAACAGATCATTCCTGAGCAAAGGTATTATCTCGGAAGTATTTGGCATTATAACCGCTGTCATTGGCTGTTGGCCAGAAAAGCCGTCAAAGATGCATTACAGCAGAGTATTTGTGACCTGGACATTCATCTCGTATTAAACTCCATCACCAACTTACTTTGAAGAGGATGTACAAGTTTTTCCAAAGTCAAGAGATTTCACACCTTGGTTCCTGTCCCTGGTTGTTGGCTTGTCACACCTTGCTTCAAATCAAGGCATACTCTGGCCCTCTGCCTCTAGCTGTTAAACATAACATATGTGGGCTAAACAGACTGTTCATGTCTGAAAGTGTTGTTTACAGTACCCTCTATCATTGGTTGTTGGCCAGAAAAGCCTTCAAACATGGACAACATATTTGTCACCTGTACTTGCATCCCAGATTTAAACCCTGCCCAGTGTCTCTCGTATTTTATGCTCCAACAAAGAGGATGTCTTGGATTTATGTGCTTTGAATACATGCATGCTATTTTCCGTGTGCTATTAAATGCTTGTAGGCAAGTTTTGATGCAAATAGGACTGCATGTGCAAGATATTGTCCAGTATGACGGTACAAGCATGCAGATTTTGTTATTGGTTGAAAGTTTCAACAAGATTTTACAGGTGCAGTAGGCAGAGGCGTCACTAGCCTCGCGACGAGGAGTCCGCGAATTAAAGCTTTCTGACACCAGAAAGAATAGGGCCCCAGTATCCTCATGCTTACCGTAAGAGCCGAAGATCTTTTGCTTTTTCTGTGTTGTCCCTTCTCCTGATGTGCCTCTCGCACATCACATTGCACTGTGGCTGAAATATTGCCCTCAGCAATGTAAAAATCTATTTCACTCACTCATTTCCCTCTATAGGGTGCGTGGCATATTTCTCTGCAGTACTTACAGTGATCACATGGTGTGCTGCCACATTGTGGTATGAGCATTAGTTTGTTAGTACCAGCCATACCTCGCAGATTTCACCACATCAAAATCATCCAGCTGCCCACTTCCGGGCTTTCCTTCTGCCATCTTCCCACGCAAGGAAATATTTGCGTTTTCACTCATATTACCTTGCTAAAGCGAATCAGAAAAGGCTGAGTTTACCGTGGCCTGTCTTGATTACCTCCCTTGTTTCAGTAGTTTTTCAACCAATCAGATCGACGCTTACAAACACTTATTCGATTCATGCATGCCCGATAGCCATGATAAAGTTTATGCAGTCTATTTGAGTAGCAATGGACGACATAACCAGAAGCATTCAGCGATACTGAATATCTAT